>BGPR01037805.1:0-14977 GCA_013235015.1 Araneus ventricosus | reverse complement strand
CATGAAAAAGTTTTGAAAACAAAATCAAAACAAAAGATACACATTACTGATATTCCCGCTTATTTTTTTTTTTTCTTCGCGATAATAACATTTTAACTGTAGAAAACAGTACAGAGTACGTTAATCCAAAACAATATTAAAAAAATTGCAACGTGAAAATAATTATTATAAAGCAAATAAAATATGCAAGACAAATAAACTCGTTAAGATATTGCCGAAAATAATAATCAAAGTCATTGAATTGAAGGTTATGACGTCACCTGCGCTCTGCATCGTCAGCCAATGAAATTGCCTACAACGTTCCGGAAAAGTGTCGCGGGAGGGAGCTCGGCAGATAAAAATATCTTTCAACTGACCAGGAAAAAATTAATTAAAAAAATCGGGAAAAGATAGTTTAACCGTTCTTGTTTTAAATCCGACAGAACTGTTGCAGTTATAAGCTGGGAAAAAAAATTGAAAACAATAGTGTTATTAGAACGTTGGATGCAGCAAATTTAAAAACAAAAAAATTTCGATGACAAAACTGACTATTTTTAAAAAATTTCTCAAAATTCAGTAAATTACGTTAGAAATTCAAAACTAACTTTATTAGAATGGAAATCGTGTGCTCTTTTCGATGGTGTGTCTATTTTTTTCGTACAATTATTCAAAACCATTCTATTGAGAAGTTAGTGCGAAAAATCAACCAAAACAGCACAAAACATTAAGTAAAAAATTTTCTAGATTAAATTTTAAAATTCCGGCATCGAGGTGCATTGAGTCACCATTAAGACTACCTGTGTGCCAAATTTCAAGGTTGTAAGTGTGATAGATTCGTCTGGACATCGCACGCACACACACACACAAACATTGCCTTTTATATAAGTATAGATAAATTTGTTTGGAGATGACTGGTTATAGAAGAAGGTGCCTTTTTAAGACCTCTTGCAGCAGGTTTTCAGCCTTATTATTTTTTTTTAGCAATAACGCATTTGTTGTAGTAAATACTAGGCTACATTCCCATTTTGAGAAAGATTTTCCTCATTTCCGGAATGTCTTCAACAATCATTGGAGTGTCTGTTTTTTTAATAGTTTCAGCCCCCAAATACCTTCGATCACGTATTTGAGACCGACTTTTAGGCTTCCGCTGTGCTTGGTTTATTGACGTAAAGTAATCATACATGTAGGGAGATTGAAGAAAAGCAACAAATCTTAAGTATTCACGTGGCATTGGGTTTCTTGTGCGGTCTTGTGAACTTGTAAAATAAGCATACTAACTTGACAGTTATAGCCGAAGAAAACTCAAGTTGATATTTCGCAGAAAGGGTCGACTAGCTGAATTATCGATGAATGACGTAATAAGTAATTGTTATTACTCGTTTTAAAGGAGCTCTGATGAGTTCCGCCAACAACCAAAGATGAATTTTGAAATTGCAGGTTCTTAGGCTCGCGAGGTTAGGAAACCAGGTTCTCAGTTCTTTCATATTCAAGTGTTTGGAACTAAAAATTCATTATCAGTGTCGGCTTGTCAGTTCAGAAACGAGCAGTGCTTCAAAAAATGTTTCTCAAGAGAATACAATTAAAAAAAAAACAGCTTTACCCTCCGAATAGCTCAAATTTTTTAATTGTAGTTATCTGGAATTGTACAGAAAATTATCTACTTATTTTTACTTTCTCGTATACGAAGTATACAAAGAGAAAGTATTGTAATCGCTAAAAAATTCGAACTCGAGATTTTGACGAATCTCCACGTTTTGGACCTCCCCGAGTCCGAAAAACACAATTTTGGAATTATGTCTGTCTATGAACTCGAAAACTATTAGAGTTACGGGGATGAAATGTGGTATGTGATCTTTACACATAATATGTAGGTTTCTATCAAATTTTGGACAAAATCCGTCTACGGGAAGTTTGTCTGTCCGCGTTCATGTGAACTCTATAACTTAAATAGCTAGATGGATAAAATTTGGCGCACAGTTTTCTCATCAGAAATGTAGGTCCGTATAAAACTTTGGACCAGATCAGTCAAAGGGTTGACCGTCTGTCGGTCTGTATAATTGCATACTTTTGCACGCCATAACTTCTTAACAAAATTACTTAGATAAATGGAATTTCGTATGTAGTCTTGAAACCCCAATTGTGGAATTTTCATCCAATGTTCGTTTAAATCGGGGGTTTTTTTTAAAAAAAAAAACGGGTTAAATTGGAATTTGGGCCCCCCCCCCCCATTCTACGACGCAAAGAAAAAGGGCGCGAACGAGGGAGCGAGTGTTTCTCCCACCTTAGGGAATACCGCACGTTTTCCGGCCGCGCGGTGTATTCCCCACACTCACACGTGTTATTCGTATGCGAGAAAGTTGTGGGGTGGCCACTCCCGCTGGTTTTTTCGATGAGTAACTTCTAATAATAGCAGACGAGTTTGTGTATTAAAGCAAAAGTCAGTGTGTATAAAAGCAGACGAATTTCCGTCGGGATAACGTGAAAGTGAAACCATAATCAATAATAGCTAACGAGAAAAGGCGAAGATAGACAAATCAAAAGAGCAAAGGCCTGCCCGGGGTTGAGGGAGAGGAAAAAAAAAAAAGAAAAAGGGCATTATATTTGGCCATGCGCCAAACCTGGGCTGCGGCGAGAACAGAACCGAGCAACCGCCAAACTCAGTGGGAGGAAACTTGGTTTTCCATCTTCATTTGCGTCACTTGGGGGCGCACTGAGCGAATTTTGATGCTTTCGAAGACTGTTCGGTGAGCAGATCTAACTTGTTTATTTCTTACTTATTGATTCATTTCAGTTTTCTACCTTAGTTTTTATTATTTTTTTCCCATTTTCATTGTTCATCGAACTCTTCAATGTGGAAAAATAACCAAACAAGATACTATGAAACAAGCTTTTAAAATAATTGTAGGGGGTGCTTCAGCCCTAATGGACGAGCCGCCACTGTTTATTATTAAAGACTTATTTAACTGATCGTAATGATACAACACATAGCTTTCTGCATGCTATGAATATCAATTTTCTTAGATTGCCTTATCCTAAATATTACCAGAGATGTGTTTAATGATGGTAGAGTGGAATCTAATGGAGTCTATTCCTGCTTACGTGATACATGTCAAATGTGCCTTATTAATTTCCGAATATCGTATATGTTGCAGGAGTAAAAGGATGTGACATCCCATCTGCAACCACAGGCAGCAAGATACCTTGTTACATTTGTTGTTCGATCGGGATGTTATATGAATTCACCCCCATTGATCTGAACTGTTGCGAAATGATTCTTGTTTGGTTTTCCAGTTAACCAGTCACAAAATTTCCTTTTAAGGTACAGCATCTGACCATCCATTTATATCTAGCTTATTGCAATAATTACCCATGGATTCAAAGCTATCAGTGGCGGAAGACACCAAATAAGCGATTACAGATGACAATGGAAACCGTTTTATACGAGATTATAAGTGTGATGTGGGAGAAAGTGAAGAAAAGTTTTTAAAAGTGAGATGCCATGAATATATTTTTGTTTAATACTGCTCTGATTACTGTAATATTTATGAGATATCGTTAACATAATGGATAGTTAAACTTAATCATTTAGTCACTACAGAAGCAAATTGGTCGATGTGACGCGAAGTTTTTTTTTATTATTATTATTAGCAGTCTATTGTGGAGTTATTTTGCTGATATGTTTTTGTCGACCGATATTACAAAGAGTGATATTGCCCTTTTCTGAATGACAATGTTTTTTCGTATTATTTATCGATAAGTAAGAATATTAGGCTTCTTTAGATCATGAGGGATATGTTACTGAGAAGAAGGTGGAAGAGGATGGAAGAATACCCAACACAATTTCAGAGAATTACTTCATTATTTAGAGAAGCCAGTCCCGAGTAAGGATTCTGCGAAATATCACAATGATCAATAAATAATAAATGACATGTCAGAATTTGTGAAACCATATACGAATGGCCAGAACAACCAAGTAATGTATCATTATCAACTACAAAATTAATTTTTACCTGTTGAAACGATTTTAGGGATTGAAGGCACGTGTTTCAGAATGACTATTTTGCTAATAGCTGGAGGATAGCTACATTAAAGAAACTGGAAACTGCTTGGGGGGGATGAATTAATGGAAATATATAGTTACACTTGGTTGATGCACAATGGTTAAAAAAGATCGTAGGCGATAAAATCCCGGAAAATTGGTTCTCGAGTTGGAACTTTTTTGTTAAACGTTTACAGTTGTGAGGTCATTTACTGGACGGGTCGTTCTTCTGTTGATTTGAGTATCAAATATAAACTTAATGTATAGTGGTAAAACCATTTCGTGAGAAAACTACTTCCTTGTCTGTGCAGGAAAACTTTGAGAAACAGTTATCCATCATAATTCAGGACTATCGCTTCTCGAAGTGGCCTAATTTGAATAGATTAGAATTTTATAAAAGTCCGACATTTTCCTGTACGGTCATTAGTCATAGGGTTATTAGATTTTTTGTGGAGGGACTTCGTATTTCGAAAGAAAAGGCTTAAGAAACATAGAATTATTGGAGAAGTTTTTTACAATTAGGGGGAAATTCTGTAAAATTCTTTTGGACTTACTGAAGATGCTTGTACAACGTTTTTGTTCTCCGAATGCCTTTGGTTACTATATTTCCATCGTGGATTTACTGAATTATTAGTTCAAATTTGAAGAAGCCTGGTAAAAGTTGGAATATTTATTTGTAATAATCCCATTTTCATTCCTAACGAAAATCAAATCGGATAAAAATGTTCTGAATTTACTTCTTGTTAAGACTTCCGTTTGTTTCATCCTTCAGACTGGATGAAATGTCTTTTGAAACTCATTTATATATTGCTTTGTTCTTTTACATGACTGATTTATTTTTGCTGCTTGAATTTTAACTTAATCAAAATAGTTCGTATTAATTTTTAAACGGAAAACTTGGATCTAAAATGCATCGTTTTTCATCACTGACAAGTGTTTGTTTCTCGTCCTCGTGGTGCCTCAAGTAGATGAAATTGCTCAATCAGTCTAAATTCTCTTCATTGTGATATTGATTAAATTTTCGTGGTTTAGAGTTGAAAAAAAAAGACAACTGTAATTGTAAAGGAATTATGCTGTTTCAGCGAGTTATATAATTTTATAATTTTAATCTACTGTTTTGCTTTAAAGTAATTTGTAAGGAAAGTTTGAAGTTTGTTATATGATGGTTACCAGTGTTCTACATTCATGTGCTTACTCGTATCACACTCTTGGATCCGGTAATCTTCCTGATATTTAGGCTTAATTAGGCTAGAAATTTTTTAAAAAGAAATCGCGTCAAGTGAAATGCCCATTGATCACCTAAAAATTCCAATTCGCGCTTAGCGATTTGATTTCACTTTGGATGTAAGGACGGGAGCTTATTATTGACAAACAACTCATCGCATTCATATCGTATCTGCTATGAGGTCTGAGATTACGCTCAATCATTAATAGATTACTTCGGTTTTCATATGAGTACCTATCGTGCACGTTGCCGGAAATTCGTCGTAAATTCCTTTTCACTGGCCCTGTTCAACTACACTTATTGCATATACCCAATTACGGTACTGTGCACACACGCACGCTCACAAACTATTTTTAAGTTTCTGAAGTACAGTTTTAAGACTTTCTCTGCAAATCAATTAAGAGGGAGGAATGCAATATCAAGTGTTCTTGCTTCATTAATAAGCAGAAACTTTTCTGTATGTAAATAACAATTTCTGTTTTTCTCCTGACATTTTAAGTTTTTAGTTGCGTTGCTAAAGTGAATTACTGTGCTGTAAACTTCCTCTGTGTTTGAAACTTGGAGTTCATTGCACTCTTTTATCTTTTGTTTGTATTCAATTGATTGGAAATGGTATTGGGAAAAGTTGTGAGTTGCGAATTGGAAGAAACCGTAATTGATAAGAAACGGATATATTTGAGAAAGCTAATTTGAGGTTGTCGTCGGGACGACGTTCCAAAATGTTTTCTTCTGAAACTTTAAAGTTTCTATATTAAAAGCCATTTTAGTATCTGATTTATTATTTAGAAGTTACAGATCAAATGCGAACAGTCCATAGAATTTGTAGCTGACTTCTTGTTCCCATTCCATATTTCATTTTATTTTTGCGTTTCTTCCGTAATATTAATCATTCTATCATAAGAAAATATAAGTATTAAAATCTGAAAACTTTAGTGCAAAAATTTATTTTTAATGACATTTCTTTAAAATATCTTCTACTTTCACCTAGCTTATTATTTAGATTCCTTATAGGAACTCTACCTATTGCAATGGTTCTCATGACATGACTTTCGGAAAATTTCTGTAGATCTTCACCGATCATGACCCCTAGAACCCCAAACCACCCTTCGTTCAAAAGTTTATATATAAATAAATAAATAAAAATATCAATTTAGCAATTTACGCAAACGTGCACTATATTTGCATATTATATATATATATATCGCTTTTACTTATGTTATCTTGTGAACACGATAACTGGAGTAATTTTGATTTGATTTCACCCGGCGTGGGATATATTGTAAGGATAGTGAAAATCTCGGTCGAGTTCGTAGATGGGCTATCCAGTTCAAAGCGGGTAGAAATGGTGAGGTGTTGAAATTTTCATTTTCCCATAATTCCTTTTACAATTGAAAATCGAAAGAAAAATCAAATTAGGTGAATTATCGCGTTTTCATAAGGAACAATTTTGCATTTAAACTTTTTCGATTACTGCAATTGCTTAGAAGTTATGAGCTGAAAAGGGATTTTCCCTCCCTTCCCCTCCTCTTCCCCTAACTTAAAGTATCTTTCAACCAGGGATGACAGTTATTGCAAAAACAACCGGTTTTCGTTTTTTGTTGTTGTTGAAAGAAACAACGTTTGTGGACAATTTTTTTTATTATTAATAATATACAACAAGTACAATAAGAAATAATAATAAATGAGTAATTAATACAATAAGTAAGTATTGTAGACAAATAAAAAAAGAAATTAGAGAGCACAGACGTAAATAAACGTATTTTGTGTTGTTTGCGTCTGTATGTATAATAACAAAAAAAAATAACTATGTCTATATTTTTATACATTCCTTCGGTCCTGTTAATCATTTTTATTAAAATAATTTTGGCACTCTAAAATTTTACACGAAATGTTCCACTCTTCTGCGACCAAATCTAATCGAGTTATGAAAGCTTGACTATGACTATTTTAGACATTTCAATGTCCGCCTCGAGGAAGCGGTGGCTATCGATTGGCCTAAGATAATGAAATTCAAAACTTCGTAACTGGAACTTAAAATCGAGCCTATCTTTTGATAGCTGATTTTACCGGGGTTTTTTACCCGGTTATTGGTTTTAAAATCAATAACCGGTTATAACCGGGACAAAAAAAAATAACCTAAAAAAACCGATTAACCGGGGGGGAAAAAAAAAAAAAAACGGTTTTCGATTTAAACCGGTAGGTTTTTCCTCATCCCTACTTTTCAACCTATGCATGTTACCACTTGTTGGAAAGCTCTCGTCACTTGTAGTCTCTTCCACCCAATTTCATTCTTGCAGCTCTAATCCTTATGAAAATAGAGGACGTAATGTTCTTTTTCTTATATCTCCGGACTAAAGGACTCCGGACCTTCGCTTTCCAGCTTTCCGACATATTTTATATTCCGATGAATATTTTATATTATCAGGGTTTTGTTTTGTTTTTTTTTATCTTTTGTTACTTAACCATTTCTTATCATTTTAAGGATTTGTTGTCTCAACATTTTTTTCTTTTGCGATAAGGAAAGAACGTTCATAATCAGCTGTTTGTGCTGAAAGGTAGCTCCAATACATTCTTTAAAAGATAAAACATCCTCCACACACACACACACAAAAGTGTTCTGATGTAATTATCTCAACTTAGTGATATAGTGGCACATAAAATTAGACACCATTCTTTGCCTGGCAAGTTGCCATATAAACTACTTTGCTCTCAATTACGATTTGAAGATTGGATGAGTGCTTCTGGAGCTCTGGCAAACTTAGTTATTATTTATTTGTTTTAATTTAAAATAAGTACTTTGAAAGCTGTTTTTGAATGTTGCTGCACCTGCTCATCTTTTGCAGTTAGTTTCGTATTCTTTTACTGTTAATCGATTCTTAAGTTCCTCCTGTAACGTACGTCCTTAGTGTTTTTGTAAGAATATCTTGGTGCCTTATCTACCCAGTCAAGAGAATTTAGCAGTTTTTGATTTAAGGAAAAAGTTCCACAGCATAAGGGAGGAAGAAGTCGAAGAGACCTGTAATGTATCGTTTTAAACACCCTAAGTGTCTCCCCCCACCCCCAACAGGGTTTGATCATATTTTGTATCTATTGTGGTAATTAAGATATAGATTTCAAACTCTTGGTTGTTTCGGTTTGCAGGTTTATGTAAGATAGATTTCATTCATTTGATGTGGTTTCTGTCGTTCTTGGTTTTCATCAATTTGGATGATTAATTTATACAACAGGCCTTAAATACCTGTGGAACAAAAAAGTACCGAGTTGAGTCGATACTTTTCATCGTTATCTTAAAAAGGCTAAATTCTTGACGTTTTAATGGTTGGAAGCTGGTGATTTAGTGAGGCGGATAATTCTAAAGAACATTTCCCCCCCCCTTCTATTGCAGTTTTAAAAAGATATTTTTGTTAGATCTGTGTAAAAATTTCTCTTTCAATCTTCAGTTCGAAGACGACATAATGAAAGTATGGATACTTTCCTGCGTGATAGAGAGGCCTAACATTCACTTTTGTTTCGAGGTTTGGTACGACAAGCAACTTTTAAATACATCTTGCAAAAAAATCGAGCTTAAAAACTATGGGGGGGGGGGGAATATTTTTATTGCATTAAGTAGCCTAAAAATGAATGCATAAGGAAATTCCACGCAGTAAGAATGTTCCCAACTAATTTTTCTATTCAGAATCAAATACCTTGGTGGTTTGAATATATTTTATTAGTTTTTATTTTTTTATTTTCAGTTAAATTTGTGATGGGAAACACAGTTGTTTACTTATGTGTCGGGTGGTTAGTGAAAACATTTCGAGTCCGTTTTAAACTCTAAAAACCATATTCTTGCAGTATTCTGCCTGATTTTACTTTCAACAATAGAACAGTTTTTTATAAAATGTTAAATAATATAGTAATTATATCAAAGGCTTATAAATCTATTAATTTGTAGGTTGTTAGATTTCATATGCAACGATTTTGATATAAGGTAGCTTTTCTTTCACTGAAGTTAGAAAATACAGAAAAGCTTCTTATGCTCATTTTAATATTTCTTGAAGCGAAATAACATCTTGTGATTTCTTGAACTTAGAAGAAAATGTCAAAATTTTTATTCAGTTCATTTGAGTGAAGTATTGTCATGCAGTAATTATAACCAAGAGGCAGTTAAAGGACATGCAAAAAATAAACGATAAAATAAGTTTTTTAAATGCTTCTAAAAATCAGTGCAAATCGTTGTTATTTTCCTTTCCTTTTTTTTATATACAAAAAGAATGCGAGTTCATCAGTCATGCTCTGCAGCAATGTTTCTATCGGCTATTGATCTGTGTAATAGTTGTTATACACATTTAAGGTAATATAAATTATGATTATTAATAACAAAATCGAAGTGTTGGATACTTGATTTTTATTTTGAATATCCACAAGAAGCGATATTTACGTATAGCTGGGTTTCGAATACTGTGAAATAAAATTTCTTGTATTGTAACTTTCTTTGCCAAATGATAGCCCTATTTTCACTAAATAACTTTAAAATAGAACAAGAGTGTCTCTATATGAAATCAAATGTTTTAAAATGAAGGTTATTATTAATGAAAGTAGTTTTAAAAGGGTTTTACTAGTGGGAAAATTTTGAGGAGCCGCTGTTCTATCGCATTTCTTTCGGAAAAAGAATGAGGATGTTCCGTTTTGATATCTGTTTTAAAAAGTGATTCTTCGAGTTTGAAAGGTTATTTATTGCGTTCTTAAAATAGCGGAAAGCTGCAAATGTAGGACACTGTGTGAGATGTGCAAACCAAAAAGGAGCCAACACCTCGGGGAACTCTGAACCAGAAAAATGATTCGGGGGAAAAAATGTGTGTGTGGGGGGGAATAAAAACAAGTTTTTATTTACACCTCTCCCCCAAATATGTTACCTTATTGCCTCCAACATGCTAATGTAAGTCGTTCTTATTAACTTCTTGCAGGGATAAAATAAAATTAATATAAAAAAATCCCCCGCGGCTCAATGTACGTGTACGAAGCATCTGAGGCGTGCCTGCGTGGCAAAATAAATGTCTGGCGCGCGTCTTCGAGCCTGGTGATAAAGACAACGATATAAAGATCGATATTTTCTACCACTTCTGGCTTTGCTTTTTAACTGTGAATCGCGGATTACCGGAGGAATATTTTTTTAAAAACTCTCGTCTCTTGCTGCGCTTGGGAAGAAGATCGATAGAAAAAACGTGGGCGGCAAAAAGATGGGGGGAGGTGAAACGTGAAATTGTGTATGCGTGTGGGACGATTTTCGGGGGAGGGAGGAAGAAAAGAAGACAGTCGAGAGAGAAAACGAGTGTTCGTCTCGATTTTTTTTAATTGGAGGGAAAAGAAGTTGTTGTATTCGGCGTCGGCAGAGTGTGAATTTTTAGAACGTGTTGCTGGAGCGGGTCACTTGATCACGTGAGCGACCGCCCTACCTTTTGGTCAGGTCATGTGACCATGCATTTAAAATTGGTGGTCGGATAACAAAGATCAATAGCCGTAAGCCCTTTGTTTCTTCTTCCTCGCTGTTGGCGGGAGGGGGGGGGAAGAAGCTAAAAAAAAAGACAAAAACTAAGGGAAAACGAACCCAGATCGCGCAAGATGGCCGCTCTCGAGGAATTCTTTCGCTCGAGACGCGTGTTCGTTTGCAAGATCTTGTTCATATTCAGTTTTACCACTTATTATAGGATCCTTTTTTTTATACATGAATTTGCGTTTTGGATTCGTGATACATCTATCGCGCGTGCAAGATTGTTCCTTGTTTATTTTTATTTTATTTTTTTTCTGACTTGCAACTTGTTCTCACTTGAAGTCGTTGCGCCGTTTGCGACATTTTGTCTCTGTGTAGGTGACAAATCCGTTGTTTCATTATTCCGCTTCGGTCGACGTCAATGATTTCATAATCTCGACGCTTTGTGTTTTCTTGCTTGTTTTAGGACAGTTTCGTAAGGGAAATAGGGTATGCACTTTTTGAGATGTAATGTCATGAAGCGATTTCGTAATGGACCAAATGGTATAATTAATTTTGCGCCATTTCGACAATTTACTTAAGATTCTTTTGAACTCTGAATATGATGACATGAAGTATTAAACCTTGAACTTTCTGAGATAATGCATATTTTGCCATCAGAAATATTTTTGGTTTATTTTATTGTTAGTATTTTGCTTTATAACTAACAGTAAAAATCCTTTACTCACTTGATTTGTTCATGCAGTATTTCTCAGGCATCCATGACACATTTTTTTCTTATTTGAATTTCACTAGAAACTATCCAAGCCTATCACTTGCATATCCCAAACAGAATGAAATGGATATAATTACAGCTCTTGGAATTACGTAGTTCTCCTAGTCATATTAGTATCTGTTCTTTCATTTTGTAGTTTTTATTTGTAAGGTAAAAGCCAACGCCTAGTTACATGAAATTTATTATGAAGATGTTTTTCACGAATTAGTAAAACATACTAGAAGCAAAAAAAAGTCCACGTATCAGTGGACTTTTCCACATATCGTGCTATAATGTTACAGTTATCTCTAAAGAAACAAAATATTTGGAAGTATTTTTTTTATATGCAAATTCCTGCGTTTATCGAATTTGTTTTTAAAAATAAAAGGCTTTCAAGTGGAAATCTGTGCCCCTTGAAGGGAGAACAGAGAGATGACTAAAGTGTGATTTAAAAAATGGCGAAATATTAAATTCATTTGGCTCACTTACTTAAAGTATCACGCCCTTTCTGGTTTGACATTTTTTTCTGACAGCTATTAAAAAGGAATAAAGGGGGATTTATGACACGTTTTTTTAACTTGATGTTGATTAATAGCATGCTCATGCATTTTAAATACAACTTAACTATGGAGATATTTATTGTTTACTTAAACACATTTTTAAGATGCATTACATGTTTTAGATACTGCAATTTAAATTAATCGTGTTTTAATGTTATGCTTGAAAGGATTTAAACAGAAATTATAGGGCACAGAGTTCTGCAGAATTATGCTATATAATTCCTGTAAGGGCTGGGAATTCTTGTCTTTGATTGCACACTAATTTCATTTTGAGAGAAATATGTCCAATATATACTTTTTCCAGATTTGATATAAAATGCATTTTATTTTGATGCATAATTTCTTCTGTAAGGTAAAGTACACCAAACTTTCAAAATATAAGGAATGAGCAACCAATGAAGTACCTGCTAATTGCTAATATTAGTCATTGAAAAAATATGATTGTGATGTTTTTAAATAACAAAAAAATAGTTACATCAAAGATATAAATGGTAAACAGTTAAAGGATGTAGGGTTTTTCCACCTTTAATGGTTTTGGTGTATATTATGATTCCTATTAGATATTTATCATATACATATTAATATATACCTTTAAAAATGTATGAAAAACTGATACTTGAAATACACTTCTGAGTGTATGGCAAGACACTCATTGAATGCTTTTCTTGAAGTAAAGATAATGCAATGTATGAATCAGTTAAATAAAATGTGCACAATTTTCAATCAGACAGAACTTGAAACATTTTTTTTACTTATATTTATTAAATTAAACTATAAAATGTAAATGATGTATGAAGTTTTATTTGAATTAGCAATTTAAATTAATATTTTTTGACTGTGCACTTTTGATAAAGATATTACAATTAGCAGTTCACTCCTCTTTTTTTTATTTGATATTCTTTAGGAAAAGTAATTGTTTGTTTTACTCTTAAGCAATTCTACTCGTATCTTTTTCTGATGCCTAAAATTAATTCTGTGTAAAATTATCAGGGATTTAAATTCGGATAAAATTCAAAAAAATTTTAATGCATAAAATTATTGTTGAATCTTGATATAGGCTTTATATGCATTTGTTGTGTTGTTTTATTTAATTAAAATACACATTCTTTTTTAGGTAGTAAGAATGCCTAAAGAATGGACTGGCCCTTCAGAATATTTTGCTGCTGGGTTATATGGGAACCAAAACAGGTAACATTTATGAATGTTTAAAAAAATGTAATTCTGTTATAAAAGCACGATTTTAATTTTTTTTTAAATCATTGTAGGGCAACCTTTTTTTTCAACTACATTTTTACCTAATTTTAAATACTTTTGTAGGACTATAAATTTTCAATTTTTATCGTTTATGTTTTATATATTTAATTTGCATTGATATTTAGAAATTTGTTTTCAATCAGTAAAAGAGTTACTAAGTTGTCAAATTTTTGTATCATGGATTAATCAAACAAGCAAATTTTAAAAAAATATTACAGCATGTATTTGAAACAGTTTAGAAATAAAAGATATTTAAACATAAGATGCAAATATTGGGTTAAAAATCTAATATTGTGTAAACTTTAATATGTGTTATTTATCAACAGTATTTTGAAAATTTGATGGTATTTTGACAGTTTAATTGATTAGCCAATTAGTGAAAAATGTTTTTGTAATATTACATTCAGTATGAAAGTTGAAACTATTGTTTTTGCCATTTTATAATAGTTTTTGCTTATAAAGGTGAGGATGTTTGTTAGCTTTTGGTGGAATATGAATCTACATGTTTCCAGGTGGATTATCAATCTACGATCCAGGTGAAAATTGGGGCCATTTTGTGACCCCTTCACAAAATTCCACTTCATACAGCCCCTTCACAAAACAGAAATTCACAAAAACGGCCCCTTTTGCTCCTTTTTTCAATCTGATTTCTTTTTTTAAAAAGTTTTTGAATAAGGCATTGCACAAAATATATACGAGTATTTTTTTTTTCGGTATTATATCAAATTACTGCATTGATTGAATGAAACACTTTTCATATTAAATCTAAAATATAGAAATATGACTGCTAAAATTGAAGGTTTTGCATGATAAAAAATTTTTTCACAAAAATATTTTTATTTTTCACAATATATATTTTTTTTTTTCTCACAGAAGTAGGCCCGTTTAAAAAAAACTTGGTTCAACCCCTGATCTATGAATAAGTGCTTTGTTGGGAATAAATTTCATACTAGGGTCATTTCTTAAATTAGTATTTAATAGTATTTGATATATGACCATTTCTGTAGGTACAACAATTTAGTCTCTTTTTTTATTATTGCAGTCTACAATTCAGATTTTTAAGAAATGGGCACATTCATGCAATTAGGAGCCAACTATCATTTTCTAGATTTTCAGTTCACTATTACAAACTACATAAATGTATATAGTTCACTGTTAAAAAGGAAGCAACTTCATTCTATTGCAGCACAGACTATAAATAATGCTATAATGAATTAAAAAAAAATAAAATAGTGTTAGATTTTTGTTTTGCAAAAATAGCTATAGGTAATTGCAAACCTATATGGTAATTTATAGTTTGAAATAGGTTTCCTATTCCATAACTGTATCCAAGTGCCTTTTTTATGTCTTTTTATCTGGCTTTAAGCAGCTAAATGGTTTAGAAACTGTTTTTCTTTTACCTCACATTTAGAAACATTTTAATGCATTTTTATACACAATACGAAGAAATAATCTGAGATAAATTTCCAATTAAAGAATCCATGATCTAGAAACATCTAAACAATTATTATTTTTGTAATTTTGTTAGCACTCTCAGGTACCTACTCTGCATTGTATTTGCATTAGATTAGCTTTTTAGGTTGATTCCGTATAAGAAGTCTACCTATTGCAATGGTTCTCATGACACGACTTTCAGAAAATTTCTGCATATCTTCACCGATCATGACCCCTAGAACCCAAAACCACACTTCGTTAA
>BGPR01037804.1:2457-14977 GCA_013235015.1 Araneus ventricosus | reverse complement strand
TGCAGAAATTATTTTCTTTCGGAAACAATTTCAGAGTGGCGAAGATTTAAAGGGGATTTTTTTGAAAATGCATTTTGAATATTGTTTTCAATATTATTAATAATATGTGTATATAAATTATTTCTCTAAGAGAAATTTCACTTCTAATTCGTGCATTATCCGGAGTTAAAATTATTTTTGTCGACAGATAGAATCTGCAGGTCATTTCCGAATGGAATCATTTTCACAAGGTTCGAAACCTGATTCAACCGAAGATCCGCCGTGCATGGGGCCTGTTGCACGTTAAGTCATACGTAGCGGCCAAACGCTCTCCAACTGGTGTGGTGCGGAAGTTCGGAGATGAGGTGCCAGCCCAGATGTAGTCCTCGTCATCTGACCGCGGTTCAAAATTACGAAGTCCGTTCCAAAATAACCTTCGTGTTGTTTCAAAATGGAACGTTAATATAACTAAACTATTTTCCCAACTTTCTTTCTATTAGCTGATCGCGCGAGCAACTTCCCTTTCAAGAATATGTCGATTCAGCAAATTAAATGCAATAATGCATGCTCTCCCAGGAACGCTGTTTCCCTGTTTCGCTTTGGTGCGATCAAAAAAGGTTTTTATTTTATTTACTCTTCATCCAAAATGTTCATGGGTAAATCTTGAAAGGAATTTTAATGTGTATAATAGAAATATGGTTAGTTGGTTGTAGTTTTTAGGGCCTCAAGAGCCCTAGAATAGAAAGAAATATGGAAATTTTCTGATTGAGAAGCTTGGAAAATGGAAATAAGACCACTATAATTTAGAATTCTGGACTCTTCTTGCACTTAGAAACCTTTAGTCTGACAGATTATGTATCACAAAAAGCGCAGTGAGTGAAAGATTTGACGAAGCAATAAAAATGGTTTGAATCTCATTATAAAAACAGAAAGCATTGTTACAAATTGTGTTTAAGATTAATTTCGCAAACATTTAAATTAAAGAAAAATTGCACAAAAATGAAATCACTGAAAAGTTAATTTTTTTAAAAATTTTAAAGTGGTGTAAAACTTAATTCATTAAAAATTTAATTACAATTTTTGCAAATCCTTTCTTAGTGAGCACCTACTACCGAAGAAGTAACTACGTGCCAAATTCGGTAGACTAGGTCTCAAGAAACGTGTCACCCTGTGCGTAACGATTTTCGTATCACACAATTTACGGATAGTATGCCAGAGAAGAACATTATTATGTTAAAGGAAGACTTTCTGGTATCATTTTTATAGAACTGAAACAAAATCGCGGGGAGCAGATGTGTTCCCATTTCTTCCACTGAAAACAGAAAAAAAAAAAGACTGATGAAATATCCAGGTCGAAGAAGATTTGTTGTTATACTAAATCGATGCTTCAACACCCACAGTAACAAAATCAAATAAACAAAAAATGAATAAGTTTACAAATTTCAATCCACTATTATGCCTTAAAGTTTTTCCCAATGAAGGCAGAAGATATCGTTTGTAGAGAATTTAAAACCTGAACTTACATAATCTCAACGTGATTATTTAAACGCGGACAAAAAGACAAAATAGCTAAGCCTAATGCATTCCGAATAAAGTTCACAAAGTTAATTACGCTTTTCTGTAACACTTGCTCAAAGCCTTTTTTTTTTTTTGACGAATAAATTACCGAAACAATCCTAAATAACACCCTACAGTTTGAAATATCCAAATTAGTCATCATTAACGATTTCATTAGTCGGAGAAGTATGTTCTCTCAAAAATCAAATACACACCACCTGAAGTGGAACAGGCTTTGTTGCCTGGCGCAAAGGCGATATTAATTCTTCCCAACAATGGGGTGTACTGCGGTTTTAAATAACAATAAAATGAATATCGTGATTACTGTACGTTATCTCTTTTTGCTGTTCACTCCTTCCTGGATTTCATAGGCGTACCAATTTGCATTCCTCTTTTAAGTTGAAATAAATGAAAAAGTTTTAATTTAGAGTAGTCGTGATTGCCAAGCCTTATTTTCCATTTTCTTTTCTACTCCTTCGAGTTGGTGAAGACATGTGGGAACGTTAAATGGAGAACGTCATCTAATTACTAACCAAAGTTTATTTTGCCTGGTTATTAACTAGTTCTCGGTTCCGTAAACTTTTATTTATGCGTTAAAAAAGGTGTATCCATCAACATACTTACTTGCCAGTCACTTTTAGAAACATCGGTGTCAAAACTAAACAAAATACATTTTATTTATAAGCCGACATAAAATGAGCCTCTATTAATAGGTTCATGATCGACTTGGGTCGAAGCACGCAAAACAAAACATTTTTATTTTCTCGTATACGAACTGTATACACAGATGTGGGAATTGTATTTTTCCTATCTAGCTTAATAGCGCAAATTTAATTCCTTCCTAATAATATTTTTTCACTCGCCGAACAAGCTTATTTGAATAAATGTAAAGTCAGCAGAAACATATCGAAAGATAAGATCACTCGCTATTGTCTCACAAACCACGTGACATTAATGGTTGTTTTTCTTTAAAACGGAGTGTAATGTTTTAATCCGCATGAATTGGCTCTTAGATTTGCAATGGAATAGACGTGCGGTCGAGGGAGGCTTAACGAGCTTCGGTTTTTTTCCCCATAGTAGCAGAGGCGATGGCTAACTCTTTTAAACGTAATGCAAGTAATTAGATTATGGAGTGATAATTGTTTTTTTCCACCTAATTACGTAATGTTAAAATCCTAATAATGTCTAAACACTAAATCTCTCTTGTCAAATATGTAAATACCTCATCTCTGTAAATATCTTTCGCTTATGTTCGTTTTAATTGTTGTTTAACTGCGTTTTCCTTTTGGCCTTACACCCCCTAGATGTAAGATTTAGTTAGGTCTCGGTCAAAGAGACAGAAAGTAATTAATTTACTATAGATTTTGGGTCCTAGTCCGGGATCTTTAAAGATTAAAAATGTAAATTTCCTATAAAAATGGGGGATCGGCCGGGATAGGAAGATGAATTTCCACATAGATAAGACATCGTCAAAAAATTTTACCTCTAGATTTTGATGGAATACGAGGTCCTTCCTCTCCCCAGTTTGGGGGAATTTTTTAAAAAAATTACGTCTGTGTGTATTTAAGTGAAAATGTAACTCTGGAACGCAACGATCAAGTTGAATGAAATATACCAAGTGGTTTTTACACCAAAATTATAGATTTGTATCAAACTTCGTACCAAGTCGTCAAATAGAGGGTTTTCTTCTTCTTTCTAAATACAAACTCGATTTTCTTCACTGTGCAGTTTTACAGGGGTAAGTAAGAGATGACGGGCAGCAGCCATGTGTGGACCCCTGACCTTGGCGACGAAATATGGGATCTCAAAGGTGCTGGAATCTTCTTGATATCTCTATTAGGAGAAGAGATACGCTTGAATGTACTAGATGATTCCAAGTGACGTCACGGCCTGACGGGGGAGACTATATAGGGAGAGCGCTTGGATGACAGAGGGAATGTTGATCGACTGGGATCGCCTTGGAGTGCGAACGTCTTTGGAGTTCTATCCGCTGTTAGACACCGAGCGGTAATAGTGTTGATCCATTGGGAACTACTTTAGAGTTTCGTCCGCAGTGCGAACTAGGAAGCTGAGCACTATTGAAAGTGCAGTTATTGTCGTTACTAGATATTTGTTCACTGTTTGTGTTGCTAAATATCAAAGTGCTGAATTGTTTTTGCTAAATTTCAAAGTGCTGAACTGTTATTACCTGTGAATTGTTGTCTGTTTACATTGGTAATCTGTGCAAGAACTATTGTTTCTTGTATCTGTGCTAAGTGTTTTCCTGCATATTTGTGAATAAACCTTCATTCTACATTATCCAGCATGTTGGACTGTTTACATCATACAACCACAGAAAGACTTTTGTAACAATACATAACTTTGTGTGCTTGTTATTGTGCCTATAATGAAAAAGGACTTTTTAAAATGTGGAAATCGGAGAAAAAATAAAACGAGGATCATCGAAAAGACAATTTTTAAAATAATCACATTCTCTTTTTCTAAAAAACACTTTTATTTTTACATAAAAAAATCAACAGAAAATTACACTAAATATAGTTCACAGCAGCAAGATTAGAAAAATGGTGAAACACAATTCAACCTGAATTTGAATACAGTTCTTACAACACTACATGAAATTAAAGATACGACAGTTATACGAAGAAAGTTGTTTTTCTTTTTTAAAGAAAATCACTACTAACTAGTTGCAACAGAATAAGATCGCACCATTTTCAGTCTTTTTAAAAATTCTCTTTAAAGTAGTTCAAAGACTTTTTCTTTTTGTAAGACAGTGCAGCTGCTTGGTAACAGCTGACAGTGAACTGTTTAGACAGTTTATACAAAAGAGAAGAAATTCAGACTGGAATTTCCACATCTAAGTTTTGAAGACCTTAAAAAATGCACACCAACACTTGAATGTCAATTCACAATTTTTTTTTTTTAAATCTTCACAATACTAATTTCTCAATGCAAGCAATGAAATGAGTTAGTAATAATAATTGCTTGAAGGATTGTAGTCACACTGGATTACTACTCCAGCTTAGCAGATTGAAGGGGAAAAAAATAATTTTATCAAAATGTATTTTTGGGAGTATAGTGAATGTCTTTATAACACATCTTTTTTAAACAAGACTATGATTATCACCCTTGAAGTATGAATCATTTAAATTAATAAGTAAAAATAATCAAGAGTAATAAATAAAGAGTAGCAATTATTACTGACATAATTATCCAAATAAATGAAATCTGATTAATCTTACACTACACAGAGATTTATACTCGGATCACTATGATTTTTACATCGTTTCAATAAATCTGCAATAATTTAATAATTAATAATAAAATTATTTACTAACCACATTTTTGACCTAAAGACAATTTAACAATTAATGTGTTTAATGAAAGAACTAAGTTCAAAATCGAATTTTTTTACAAATTACTTTCATTTTTCCAGATACACTCACTCATATAAATTTATTTATTTTTTGTTTAAGAATTAAAAAGTGTAGAGTACGGTTAAAGCACATTTCATTGCGAGGAAAAAAAAATTATATATATATATGGTTAGAAAAATTCTGAACTAGAATTGTTATAAAACATATTTACTGGAAGAATAGATACGCAAACCTTGTCAAATTTCTAAGAAGAATTATACTCACGGAAAAGTTATCACTGGAACCGACATATACTAATTTCAGCAAACCTCCCATTTTTAATTTTTTTCTTTTAACATTCAAATCCAGAATGGCAAGTTTGAACCCATCGTACTTGCTCCCTTTAGCAGTTCCGGCTATTTAGACTGAAGAAACTCTACTCATTCGACTATTACTTTTTAAAAAAGTTAAAATTACATACGAGATTTTAATGCACTGCATATTAATTTTTAATTCTCCCTCTCTAGTATTACAAATCTGGGAATCATACAATGGAAATATATTTCAATCTTTGGTTATTTTAGCATAACGTGTAAAGCATATTAAAAAAAAACCCCAATTGGGTTCAGTTTATAATAGCAAACAGAAGCAGTCTGAAGCAACTTTACCAACCAGGCAAGGCAACAATATGGCGTCCCCTTCCCCTCAACCAACATATTTTTTTAAATTCTATAATGTCTGAATTCTAAATGTCAAACAGATTTTTACTTAGAAATATGCATGTTTAGCCAGCAAATATGTCTTAATATTATGGCGAGAATTATTAAACTTCAGCTATATTTAAGATTATCTAGTGGTCTTATTGAAACTAAAATAATATATTCAAGAAATTTTGAAAATATGACTATTTTTCCAAGTCCATTAAACTATTTTTCCTTCACCCTCTTACTTTTGCGCCATGGGCAGTTGCCTGTGCCTCGTTTACTACAGTTTTAAGCCATTTGTCAGATGAATTAAATACAAATAATGAAAAAAATACAGGAAATAAATAAAGCAAACATATCAGTCTTTGAACAGTTCAACAGATTTATGTACTTTGGTTTTCTACTCCAGCATTTATAAAAAATGTAATGTTATGAAGTTTACAAAAAAAGTAATGGTACTATTGCAACAACAAAATAAGATAACATCAGTATTAGAATAACACTTCTAAAACAGTAAGATTTACATGAATGCTAAAAATAACTAAACATATAATATTTATAAATTATATTTCAAAATTTGCATGCATCTCATAGCTGCCCTGTGTAGGCTGGTTTAAAAGGCTAGTTCATTTTGAATGATAAAAATGTATAAACCATAAAACTATACACGAGCCACAACTCATAAGATATTTAGTTCTAAAACAATAATTAGCTGCCACAGATTAGCCGCTTAAAAAGTTCAAAATAGTCTTACGAATACATTATTTTTTTCACTCTAATAAGTTAGTATATGCTCTCTTGACAGTAAATCATCCTTTGTTGGTTAAAAGTTAAGCATTAAAGAACTTGTCAATTAAAAAAACTAAAATGGCAAAAAAACAGAAGTTAATGAAACAAAATGCGATGCGGTAAATTCCGAATGTTGCATATGATTGTGCACATGAACGCTATGGCACAGATACAAACGAATGGCCCACTTATCTTACAATAAGCGCGAGTTTCAAATTTGCTATTCCGAAAAGACGTCGACAAGATTCCTTCAATATATAAACTTCATCATTACATTATTGCACAAGAAATACGATGTGTACAGCTGCCGGTCGAAACACAGCCCGTTCATTTATAAAAAAATACTTAAATGCACACACAACAGAAATAAAAAGCACATAAATCAGCATAAATATTTTGGAGAGTCTTTCAACGTTTCCCAGATAAAAAGGATGTGCATCGTCCTCGCACGCATTAAAAAGGTTTCATCATGTGCAGTCGCTGCCCGCCCGCTTCTTGCAGAAGGCTCCTCGGCGGTTGTCCAGCTCCGTGGAAGTGGACATGGCCTTGTTGGGGTCGTAGGGGGCCGCTCCGTCGTGGGCCCCGCGGGGGAAAGTGTCCGGCGTGGCGGAGGAGCGGAATTTCGACGACGTCCGTATCTTTTCCAGGCGAGCAAGGGACGAGGATATGTTGCCGCTCTTGCTCAGGGCGTTCATGTAGTCGGCAATCAGCAAGGTGATTTCCAGAATCTGCAAAGAAATTAAGACGAAATGCATTACGTGAGGAACAACTCTTCTCCCTCTCATTTCTAATGTAAGTACAGTAAAGCACCGTTTGTACGGTTCTCATTTATAAGTCGTTTCATCACAGTCCCGATTCGTTGTAATGATAAAGTACTTCTTTTATACGACGCAAAGCTTCGGTTATACGTCGTTTTACCCGTTATAAAATATGAAAATTTCCCCCTCTCTAGCATGTGAACTGTGATTAAGATATCACGACTTTGAAATTATTCACAGTTGAAGAATTACTAGAAAACATTGTCTGGCGGTAATTTAAGCGACGATCAAGAAGTTATCCCACCATCGTTTAAAGATGAAACGGATTTCATTGAAAAACTTCGAACTTATTTCTTTTGTCAAACGAATAGTAAAAAAAAGCATTCAAAGAACTTAATTGATTCATAATGCTGTATATAATATTCACAGGCAATCAGCATGTCAGACGAGGATGAAGATTTTTTTTTAATTAAATGTCTACCTGCATGTACATAAATCGTATAAAATATGTATAATTGGTACTCAAGATATACAATAAAGGTACGAGTTTTCTCATTTTCATGAAAAATATTTAATTTTAAAATTTCATTATTGTTTTCAATATGCATCTTTCCAAAATTAATTTAATTACTGCACTATACGTTTCTGTTGCGCAACGGATTGGAGTTCATTTTGTATAGTAAACTGCAGGCACTTACAAAAGTGAAAATGATTGCCACCGATAGCATAATTGTGCCCAAACGAATCTGCTAAGAATCATTGTGCCTTGCATTCAAATTAAGATTAATTCTCATTTAAAGGTAAACAATTATTGTACCAGATGACTACTTACCATACTGTGTCAATAAAAAAGATACACGGCAGATACATTGAAATTACCTGACCCATATACGCTTTGTTTATTTTTGGTCGCGTTAGCCGACAAACTTCCTGTAAAGCCTGTTTTCCAGCGAAGAAGCCATAACGGCTGTGAAGCACTGCTTTTTTAAAAACCAATTTAGACCTCCATTGCGAAAATTGGAAAGACCCTTATAAGGTTCGTTTATAAGCGAAATATAATCAGAAAGCATTATTTAGCGCAAACAGTGGAACAGTTTTTCTGAATAGTACTTTTTTCACTCCAATTTGCATTATCTTGACAACGAAGCACATTTTTACAATGGCTTTTTCCTTTCAACTAGGTGGGGAAGAAATAATGTGCTATTTTCAAGACTTAGCGGAAGCACTAGTCAATCAAATTTAGTTTTTGATATAACCATTCCAAAAACTAAAAAACGCCATTCCATAAGTAAACTTTCAGTGTAAAGCTTACGTTTCAAGATAAGTGGATTGGTGGATTAGCACTCTCCTGAAAGCACTAAAAAAATTGATATCGTAGTAATAATAATAACACTAAATTAGTAATAGGATGACGGTGAGTAGTGATGAAACTTTTGTTTCTTATCTATCTACAGGCGAATCTTTTCCATCAAATGAGAAATTTTTCATTTATTTTTAGAAGCTTCGAAAAAAGTTTTTACAAAAAGACAGACAAAATGTGACTGAATATTAACTGGAAAATAAAAAAAGTAAGATATATGTTGCAGAAAATACATTTCTAACGTAACGACAGACTCGGAGAAGTTTATCTTTGTTCGTTTAGAAATTGATATACTTTAAAGTGTGGTATAGTTTTTGTCTCCTCGAAACGACTTTCTCTTCAATAAATAATTCGCGCACCTTTTTCGCTCTTAGTTTTGAAAAAATATTGAATAATTTGTCACGTATAATGAACTAGGTATTAAAATTGTGTCTAAATGTGATTGGTACTACTGTTTGTGTCTTCCTGCATATCGGAATCGTGTACCGCTTTTTGAAAAATATTCATATAAGCTTTAAATTAATTTTTTAAATTATTTTTCGAACTTTCCGCACATGTTTATACAGAATTTTAACATTATACCATTAAAAAAATCATGCGTAATCTTACGGTGGAACTGATCCTTAACCCTTTAAAGGGGCATTTTTTTCTAGTATAATAAATTAACTGTGGGAGTGGGATTAACTTAAGGTATTCGATTGTGTTCGGAGACATTTTTATATATATATATATATATATATATATATATTAATGTTATTTTTCAACTGCATATGTTTTAAAACTATGAAAATATTGTAAAATTAGGCTTACAAAATAATATTTAAAAAAAAAAAAAAACTGAGAAATTTGACGAAAAATGACTAAAATATTTGCCTTACGCTAACAGCCATAGATAAAATCATATTCTAAATATACGTAAATCCTTGTAGGAGTACATTTTTATGACAGTTATCTGTGTTATGCTATAAAATATTTCTTGTACTTCACAATAGTTTTGAGGTATAGCTGAGCATAGTTACTAAACTGGTAATTTTTCCATAAAAAATGCTTTTCGTTTATATTTAAGCACTTAAAAATAATACTTGATATTAAAATTGACCTTAGTTTTTGGAGGAAAACATCAAGCATATTACAGAAAACAATCTCAGAAAATTTCATATCAATACTTGAATAACTTTTTGAGAAATCATTGTTACAGTCGACAGTTTTTTTTCAAAAATATCATTTCTCAGAAAACACATTTAAAGTTTTCATGCAACATAAAATAATGCTTACAGTTCGGTAATAAAACAGCTGTAACTCCATTTGTAATTCATGTAGAGTAAAAAGCGAGACAGTTTTAGAAAGCTGGTTAAAAACGACGATTTTAAACCAGTCGGATACCTTAAGTAAAGAAATTCATTTAGCTTAGTGGATGACATTAATTTCGCGTTAATTAATTTTATTAATTAATAATCAATTAATTACCATGACGAGACAATTCGTTATGGTTTGAGATAAGAAATTGAAGCATTTATGTTTTTGTCTCATCGAAAATTTTTGGCGAGAACATACGAAAATCTTAAAAAAACTGCATTTAAAGATTGATGAATTTGGTGGGGATCATACTTCCCATGGCCTTAGAAAGGGTTAAAACATATGAATACATAATGTAAACATTAAGTATGTTTAATGTTAGAAAAGAGGAAAAAAACTTTCTCTTTCACTTCCCGACTCATGGCGCGCACCTATTCCTTTACCCGGACTAGGGCAAAACGGGTAAGTGTTAGAACAACTCATTTCTAAACGCCGAATAAACTTAAGTGATCAACCCATCTCTTTAACTCCTCTTTCATAACTCTCATTCCTACTTTTGAAACATCCAACACTAATTCGATTACAAACCTCAAGCCAAGAAAATGATCGAGCGATCGTTGCATCCATTCCCCCTCCCTGGCTCTCACACGCGCCCCATTGAAAAGAATGAAAAGCGCAGCAAATAATGCCGGGTGATGATCCGTTCCAAAAATCAACAAGCGTAAAAGCGAAACCCTAACAACACTCGAGGCGACATCTAGCGGGGGTGGCATTTATTAAGAGGTCGAGGATGTAATTCATAATCTCCGGAATCCTTTATACCGGAGGAAGCCGCGAAATTCCATTCGATTGTTCCCATCACGCACCCGCTGTAATTAAGGAGGGAGGGTGCACCCCCCTTCCCATCGTCTTTTTATTCTTTGCAGAACCCACTCACCGAAGAATCTGAGCCCTCTCCCCCCTTTCTTGGAATTCCCTCAAGAATGTTCAATCAAATGAGAGGACGTCACGATTTTGAAACTGCAGCAGAGTAAGGGCTTGAGAAACATTCACTCGGTAATTTTTTTCTTTCAGCATAGAAAGTTTTTTATTATCATTATCAGTGGCCTGCATAAGTCAAAGATAAGACCAGCGTAGATAGGAAGGTAGTGTCGGAAACAGGTTGTAAGACTATTTATCCAATCAATGAGATGAACATAACCTATCCAAGTTTTATAAAATAGCGAAACTATATTTAGTTCACATACACAAGTTTAGTTTAATTTAGTTAAGATATATTAACGTCCCGTTTTGAAGCAATACGAGGGCTATTTAGGGACATTTTGAACAGCAGTCAGATGACGAGGACGACACCTGAGCTGGCACATCCCTCTCCAAACTTCCACACCACACCAGCGGGAGGACGTTTGATCCTCTACGTATGATTTAACGTTCAGCAGGCCCAATGCAAGACGGATCTTCAGTGGAATTGGGTTTTCAACCTGGAACCCTCCGACCCCAAAGCAAGGACCCTACCACTAGGCCACCGAGGCCTCTACACACACAATTGTCTTGCTAGTTAATGTGTGGGTGATACAGGGTGTCCAACAAAGGACTCCCTCATTTTAAAATTAAATAACTCGGCAACGGAGATCGATAGAAGAACAGAAACCAGTAGTATACTTGTCAGAAAGCCGTAAAATCTGATACAAAAAAGTTTCAAAATTAGTTATAAATGTTTGCCGACGGTGGCGCTGTACGTTGTAATCCAGTTGAATTTCGAGAAAGAGCTTATAAACCTTGTCATTTGCAAGTAATCGTTGCAATCACATCACAATCGATTCAAATTAGGCATTTTTTGCTTGCAAGGACAGTTTATAGATTTCTTATCGGATTCTGAATAGCTATTAACCTACAGCGCCACCTGTCGGCACATTTATAACTAATTTTGAAACTGTATCAGTACACTTTCAGACTAGCATATCACTGTCGTTCTTCATCGTCTCGTCCGAGATTATTAATTTAAATGAGGGTCTTTTGAACCTTATGTATAGTAGCACACAAAGCATGCAGCAAATATCTTTTCAAATTGCTTCAAAATTAAGGAAAAGCATTTTCGGATTACTACATTCACAAAAGTCTCTATGAGTCAAGTAAGATTAACGCCAATTTTACGGCTGCATTAGTCTGCATACGACGAGCCTCGAAAAAATACGGCTCTCGACTAAACCTGTCCTCCGTTTCCAAGCGGAGATTCGTATAGCCAGCCACCTCCAGAAAGTAGTGATGTTTTGCCAAAATCCTAACGACTGATTAGAAAATATCCATAAAAGACGCATGGGACCAGATTCCCACAGGGCCAACCTAGAGCCACTGCGCAAATTTAAAAGAAATAATAAAATATTTACAAATTTCGGTAATGTTTTGAAAATGCCATATAAAATATTGTTTTTTAAGCACATCCAACATATTAAATAAATTGGCGCACATTTACAGTTGCCTCTCTCTATAGTGCGGTGAACCAGGGGAGGCGTAGAATTAAGTGTTTGGCTAAGGGTGTAGAATGTATAAATCGGACCAGGTAAAACAGAACCATGTCTCTATCGTGACAGTCAATAAATTCGTTTTCACTGAAGGAATAATTTACTAATAAGTTTATTAGATTAACGGCCAACACCTCACTAGCTAATTTTCACACCACAATAAAGTGACCAAACTTAACATGCACTGACTAATCCGTTCCAC
>BGPR01037803.1:0-14977 GCA_013235015.1 Araneus ventricosus | reverse complement strand
TCTTAAATCTGAAACGGTTATGTTCTGTTCCATCATCAGTCAAGTTCCACTGGGGTTTGTGTTAAAAAAATGAAATGAAGCAGTTTTGACTTCAAATAACAGGAAGAAGAAAAGGACATCGGAAAAAAAGAAAACTGATACTGATGGAGGAATCTTGAAAATGACGATTTTGCATCTTTTCAAAAAAAACAAACGGAGTCTGTGGGAGACGGAGCACACTAATTGGAATTATCCATGGTTGATTTTTCTAAATGTCATTTTAATAATCAATAACTTTTGAGGCCTGTGAATGAAGGCTCATTATTCGTCTGCTGGACGTTCAAAAGTTGATGGTGGTGAATATGATAAGATAGGTTTGAGAACCACCCTCAATTTGAATAAATCAAAATTGGTTTCGTTGATGAATGACCCAGTCTATTGTTTCCAAGAGTAGTTAAAAGCTATACCCCAGATAGTTTCTTTGAACTAGATTGGAAGAATTATTTGGTTCTCACCTATGTAATGTCAAAGGAAAACTTAGTAGAACCGAATAGAATCGTGTTTTGATTCCAAGTGGAAAAGAGAATTTCTGGTACAAATTGAATTTATTTGTTTTATAAATTTTTATGTGTGATTTTTAAGTCTAACCTATTTCCTTCCAGTGTGGGGTTTGTATGTAAATATTCATATAAAGATTCATTTCCGAACTTTTTCCGTAAAAAAATTTGAATAAAGCTGATTATAAATTACACATAGTGCTTACTACTGCTGACGAAGCTTGTGCAAAACTTTTTGTGAGATAAATGTTGTAGAATCTTACACTTCTAATTTTTCTGGCATCAATGTCACACTTGTAAATAAAAATAAATCTGTTAAAACATTTAATAAATGTATTCTCACAGTTGCCTCTAACAGCAAATAATATTGATTTAGAAAAATAAATGCTTAATGTTTTGTTTTATACCATAAACCTTGTATTATTAATTTTTTCTACGACAATTTCTGCGCCTATTCCTGGGTGAGAATTTGGCTTGATAATTTTTTTCACTCACTAATTAGAACAAGTTCAAGGCAGATAGCTCATAAAATATTTAAACAATTAGAAAAATTATTTTGAAAAGAAATCAAAAAATTATTTGACACTAATGAAATAATAATTGATACATGTTCTTAAATGTATGTTTTTCATGATAATCAAAGGAAAAGTGTATTGATAATGCTGTTAAATTGATTTTCAATTGTTTGTTTCAAAAAATTTCTACAAAATGTAGTATTGTGACGAAAAAAAGTGCATTGGTTATTGAATTTTTAACATCTGAATGAATGAAATTCTGTCTCCTAAGTTATGTAATGGATTTGTTTTATTTCATACCACTTTCAGAAGCATCAGCCATTCTCATATTTCGTGAAGCAAACATTCGTTATACAGTGATCTCATTTACGCGGGCGCAAGGGGACAAGAAAAAAAAGCGCGCATAGGTGAGAGACGCGCACATGAAAACCACAAAGGGAGTTTAAAAAAGGAAAGCCCATCAACAATGAAGAAAGTGTACATAGCATTGTTAATTAATACCATGCATATACTACTGAAAATGTAAATAAAATTAGTTCTCAAAATACTAGAAGCATCAAATATCCATTTTGTGAAGCAAACATTCGTTATACAGATCTCTTATTTATGCGTGGGCGCAAGGACAAAGGAAAAAAAGCGCGCATAGGTGAGAGACGCGCGAAAACCACAAAGTGAGCTTAAAAGTGAAACAACAATACAGCGTACATATACGTTAATTACGCTCATGCATATACTACGAAAATGTAACAAATTATTTCAAAATGCAACACTGAAGCATCAGCCATTCATTTCGTGAAGCAAACATTCGTTATAATAGTGATCTCATTTGGCGTGCGGGCGCAAGGGGACAGCGAAAAAAAGCGCATAGGTGAGAGACGCGCATAAGTGAAAACCACAAAGGGGAGCTTGGTGGCAAACAACAATACAGTGTGTTATTAGTATTGTTAATTAATACTATGCATATACTACTGAAAAATGTAAATAAAATTAGTTTCAAAATGCAAATACTTCAGAAGCATCAGCCATTCATTTCGTGAAGCAAACATTCGTTGAAAAGAAGTGATCTTTATTTATGCGTGGCGCAAGGACAGCGAAAAAGCGCATAGGTGAGAGACGTATTAAGTGAAAACCACAAAGGGAGCTTAAAAGTGAAACAACAATACAGTGCACATATTGTTAATTAATATGCATATAATTACCTTGAAAATGTAAATAAAATTAGTTTCAAAAATGCAAATACTCAGAAGCATCAAAGATTCTTATATTCGTGAAGCAAACATCTGTTATACAGATCTCTTATTTATGCGGCGTAAGGGATTGAAGAAAAAGCGCAGGTGGATGCATATGAAAAACCACAAAAGGGACTTAAAGTGAAACAACAATACAGTGTGTTAATATACGTTAATTAACACCATGCATATACTCACTGAAAACAACAAAATTAGTTTCAAAATGCAAATACTTCAGAAGCATCAGCCATTCATTTCGTGAAGCAAACATTCGCTATGATCTCATTTATGTATGCAAGGATATGAAAGCGGGCGCATAGTGAGGAGATCGCGTATAAGTGAAAAAAAAAAACCACTAAAAAGGAGCTTAAAAAAGGAAACAACAATACAGTGTACATATATTAATTAATACTATGTGCATTATACTACCGGAAAATGTAAAATTAAATTAGTTTCTGTCGCAAATACTTCAGAAGCAACGTTTATCCATTCGTGTAGCAAACATTCCGTTATAATAGTGATCTTCATTTATGCGTGGGCGCGGGTGACAGAAGCGTGAAAAGCGCGCATAGGTGAGAGACGCTATGAAAACCAAAAGTGATTAAAAGTGAAACAACAATACAGCGTACATATATTGTTAATTAATGCATATACCACTGAAAAATGTAAATAAAATTATTAGTTTCCAAATGCAACACTCAGAAGCATCGTTTCATTCATTTCGTGAAGCAAAAACATCTGCCGTACAGTGATCTCCCATGCGTGGGCGCAAGGGGATACGAAAAGCGCGCATAGGTGAGACGTGCATAAGTGAAAACCACAAAGGGGAGCTTCTGGTGCGAAAACAACAATGCTACAGCAGGCCATTATATTGTTAATTAACACGCATATACCTCAATTGAAAAATGTAAATAAAATTAGTTTCCAAATGCAAAATAATTCCGAAGCATCAGCCATTCATTCCTGTGGAAGACTGTTTATAACAGTGACTTTATTTATGCGTAAGTTATAAAGGACAGCGAAAAGCGCGCATAGGTGAGAGACGCGCATATGAAAACCACGTGCTGGAGCTTAAAAGTGAAACAACAATACAGTAAAAATATATTGTTAATTAACACTATGCATTACACTCACTGAAAAACGTAAATAAAATTATTCAGCTCGTGCAACACTCTAGAAGACCGAAAATATCTATCTCTGTGAAGCAAACATCTGTTATACAGTGATCCTTTATTTATGCGTGTATGCAAGGACAAGAAAAAAGCGCAGAGAGACGCATAAGAAAACCACGGAGCTTAAAGTGAAACAACAATACAGCAGCCATTGAGTACACTATCACCAGCGCATATACCAATGAAAAATGCAATAAATTAATTAAAAAATGCAACACTTCCAGAAGCATCAAGCCATTCATTCGTGAAGCCGCATTCGTTGTACAGTGATCTCTTTATTTACGCGGGCTAAGGACAGCGGAAAAGCGCGCATAGGGTGAGAGACGCGCATATGAAAACCGTGCGGGAGCTTAAAAGGAAACAACAATACAGTGTACATATATTGTTAATTTCATCAATTGGCTGGCACACTGAAAAACAATAAAAATTAGTTTTAAAAATGCAAATACTCAGAAGCATCAGCCATTCATTCTTCGCACGATCTGTTTACAATGCGATCTCTTATCATGGGCGCAAGGGACAGCTGAAAAAGCGCATAGGGTAGACGCATAAGTGAAAACCACGGGGAGTTTAAATAAACAACACAGTGTACATATATTGTTAATTAATAATTAGCCATACTCACTGGAAAACAAATAAAATTAGTTTCAAAATGCAACACTCTGGTGGTGGCTATTCAGCCATCTGGCCTTCAGAAGCAAACATTCACATAACAGTGATCTCATTTATGTGTGGCGCAAGGGACAGCGAAAAAGGCATAGTGAGAGACGTGCATAAGTGAAAAAAACCACTGTAAAGTGGAGCTTGCGCGAGTAATACAGTGGCGAGCATGAATACTCATCACTATGCATTGGCGGTTCACTGAGCAAATGTGTTCTGGTTTCAAAATGCAACACTTCAGAAGCATCAGCCAGTTCATTCTCTCAGAAGAAACATCTCGAGCAGAGTGATCCTTATTTGTGCGTATGCGGAATATGAAAAAGCGGTTGTAAGTGAGGAGAGACGCGCATAAGTGAAACCAATAAAAGTGGGAGCTTAAAAGTGAAAACAACAAGGTGTACATATATTGTTAATATCATACTACTGAAAATGTAAATAAAATTAGTTTCAAATGCAAACACACTTCCGGAAGCATCAGCCATATCTTATTTCGTGAAGCAAACATTCGTTTATACAGTGATCTCTTAGTTTATGCGTGGCGCAAGGGACACAAAGGAAAAAGCGCGTATAGGTGAGAGGCATAAGTGAAAAAAACCACAAAAGGGAGCTGGTAGAACGAAACAACAATACAGTGTACATATATTGTTACTAATACTATGCATATACTATTGAAAACAAATAAATTAGTTCTAAAATGCAAATACGTGTATAACCTCCTGTTAATTGTTTTTTAAAACACAAAGAAAATGGAATGAGGTCACTGATTTTTAAAATCTCTTTCAATGTCTATTCTGGATAAAGAAATGCTCAGCTAAAGCTTTTTTTTGAGGTGATTTTCTTCGAGTTTTTAATATTCATTCATTTCAAATGAAAGAGACAATTTGTTCCTTCGCCATTGTAAACGTAACCATCTTAATCAAACTCAGTAAGATTCTTTTCTACAGTGATCAATGCCTACGTGGTACGTACCGCGCTAACCTCTGCACTGGTTTGCTCTATAAATGACTCACTGACGTCACAATAAGAACCCCTGCGCCACCCCTTCGTGTATAAGTTAGAGGAATGCGTTCTGGAATCTGGAACAGAAGAGCAAGGGAGCAACGTATTCCTAGAAGTAGAGCAAATGGATTTTTGTTCCATGAAAAAACTGTCTGAAGAAAATTTTGCGACGCGCATAAGTGAGAGGTGCTTTTAATGCGGCGCATAATTGAATAAGATACCACTTGTTTTCCCATATTCTGGCCGGGGTTCGCGAAAAACGCGCATAAAGAGCGCGGCCATACAAGAGAGGTCACTGTATCACGACAGAGGTGATGTTTGTACCGTGAATACAAATTATTACACGCCTGAACCCACAGCATTTTGGCCTCAAGCGATGCACTTCCTACATACAAAAAAAAAAAAAAAAACAGAATGATCGAGAAAATGCCAAAAGGATAAACAAATCAATCTTTATTTATTTCCAACGTATACTCATAATAGTTTTGACTTTAATAATAAAAATTATGTAGATGATGAAATCAGTTCTGAATGTTCAAATGTATTCTAAATTTTGTCATTAGTACGTTAGTCTGATATGGCAAAATTTATCATTAAATATGCTACAGTTAAAATTTTATTTTAAAAACAGATAAAAATTTAAACAAACAAAATAGGAACAAGTTCTTCTAAAAGGCTTTATTTGTATTTAAAATCAAATGTACTATTTCGAGAAATTCATAACAGAAATAATTATAAATCATGGTTTTCTTCCACGCGTTTCAGAAAGATCAATCCAATTAGTCATCTAGATTGAAGCAGAAATAAAACCAGCGGGAGTCTCCTCCTTAAACTCTCTGCATATCTTCCCCAAAGGTGCCGTTTCCTCTCATGCGTGGCTAAAAAAAATTCGAACCCATTGTTACTCCAGAATCCAATGACTATCAAAAGATTTTTCACAAGAGTAGTGGATTAAAAAAAATATCTAGGGCAAAAAAATGAAATTCAAAGAGATGCGTAAAGATTTTCTTCTCTTACCGGCTCGAGGATCAAACTGACATAATTCTAGTTGTGAATCACGTTTAGACTGCCACCCGTAATGAAATTCTCCGTTTCTTCCGACTACGCATGCGCGGAGATAACGGATTCTCTTCTTAAAAGTAAAATTGTTTTGTTCATTAGACAAATAACCCTTTTGACGGATTTTAAGTTTCAAAAATTATTCCACCTACATTCATGAATGGTAAAACTGGGGCAAATTTTATCCAATCTGGTTTTTCAAGTTTTTTGATATAGCGTTCGCATGACCCTCGAACATGCAGAGGACAGACTTTTCTGCTGATTTGGATTTTTGTCCAAAATTTGGATAGAAACCTACAAATTATGTTTAAAGACCAATATTCCCAAATTTCATCCCCTGTACTCTAATAGTTTTTGAGTTATCGTGTTCACAGACAGACACACATGTAGACAGACAGACATACTCCTAAAAATTTTTTCGACTCAGGAGGTCTTTTAAAAACGTGGAGATTCGTCACAAATGTAACTGAAATGAAGTACAGATTAAAATGGCTTCCTATCAAATAATAAATTATTCAAAATACATAAAAATATAAGTTTCTGTTACTTTAGAAGCCGTTTCCGAATTAACCCGCAGTAAAAATTGGCAAGGGTATTTATGAACACTAACCTTTTCCTCGAGATGGTTATGGTGCACGTTAGTTCTGACGTCAAAGATGAAATGACCTAACGCTTGGAGAGGGGTGCCAGCTAAGGCATCGTCCACATCAAATGACCATGGTGCAGACGCATATTTACGGATCCTACATAGCAGGGAATGAGGTAGCTTCTCATTGGCTTTCAGCGTCACGTGACTTGGCTTGCTTCTTAATGGCGTCGTAACACCGCGCTTAGGCGGGATTTTAATTTTCATTTTGTCTTCTGCTATCCCATCATGCATAAATCAAAACTACCTTCTAATTATGATTATTTGGATGTTTCTCAAGAAAATACATTTTTAGAATGAAACAAATAAAGGACGAACTTTCAGCATTAATAAGTACAGTTTAGTTTCACGATGTCATTTAGAAGCAAGCCAAGTCACATGACTGTGAGAGCCAATGAGAAGCGACCTCGTTCCTTACTATGTAGGATCCGTAAATATGAGGTGCAGACCGTGACCTTCGAGATAAACAAGGCCCGGGAACAGACAGAATTTTGTACAATGAGTCATCACCTTAAGGGAGGCGAAACGACGAAGCGAAGTGTCTTATGTGAACTGCAAAGCGTAGCGTCGTGTCGAGAATCGATGTCCAGTCGTAAGTTAAGGAATGTTTTTTGTGTGACAGTTCTCCAAATTCCACTGGATTATTAACCAGAGTGCTGTTTATAACTTTTTCGAAAGGTAAGTGTAGAAATATTTATTTATTCTTCCCTTAAACATGTTTTAATTCTGCATGTTGATAAGCCTAACTCAATGATTCGTATAGATATTAAAGCTACCTGATTATACTAATTTCGAATGCTTATACTCATTATTTAAAATTGCCGTGCAATCATTACATTAATACAATGTGTTTATTTGTTAGCTAAGTGGAATCGTTAGTGTATGAAAATTTAATCCAATACTGCGAGTGTATTATGTACTAACAAATCTTTCATAAGAATATTTTTAAACTAGTTTCTGCAAGAAATTTAACCTTCCCTTTCACATAAAATAAAAGTCGCTTTCAAAATTGATTAATGTTTTAAAATGCCATCTATGTAATGTTTTTTTAAACATTTATTAAAATTTTCCAAGTATGGACACGTTGTTTGTTATCATTTTGAATGCTGAGTCTCCCAAGAGTATATTCATTTTTTACAATAGACAGAAGAAACTTATATGTTATTACTAAATTTGAATTTCCTCGAAGATTGTTTTTAAACCATTTTTACTTACTTTATTACTTCCATTATGATAAATTCAAAAGATAGCAGTTCTTGCATGTTTTTATACACATTGTTAAAAGGTTTCTGTTAAAAATGTTTCTTGCACAAGCTGAGACTTTTATTATAATAGGAACTTATTTTCTCTGTTATAAATGTTAGTGAAACAGTGTCACTTAAAACATAGAAAGTTTATTCAAATTACTGATTATCTTAGTTAACTAATGGATTTCTATTTTATTTTACTTTATAATAATATTTAGTATGATAAATTTATTTTGTCTCTTAAAATATTATCCATGCTAACCGATTAATTATATGCAAGCTTCATATAGGATATTTTGTTTATTCATAGTTTTTTCTCATCCTAACTTTAAATTATTGCAAAATTTAATATATGACATATGGGCATTATTTTTGTTGTTGTTTGTTAGTGAAATTTTATGATTGTGTCATTTTAATGAGTTATTCTTCATTTACAGATGCCAAATACATGCTGTGTGACAAACTGCCGAGGCAACTATGATGCAGAAAACAAGGTGGCAGTTTTCAGTTTCCCTAAAGTAGAAGAATTAAAATTAAAATGGATCCAGGCTATCCCTAGAAGAGATTTAGTTGTGACTAAAAATACAAAAGTAAGTTATCTCTACTTAGAAACACAAAACACTGTTTAAGAGTTAAAATAAACAAATAGAACTATTATTTCTATATTATTAATAAGTCAGGACAGCTTTAAGTGGATTTTTAATAAATTAAAATTAAGTAATATAAACTATTATGTTTGAATACTGTATTATAATATTTACTTTTATGAAATATTTGATTTAATTTGTTTATCTTAGTTTTTTTTATTTGTCCAAATATTAATAAAAATACAACGCTGTTTAAAAAATTTTTGGCCTTCAATATCAAATAATAATGAGCTAAATTTAAATACCCATACCCATGTTTATTTGATATTATGAATCAAAATGTATTTAGAGAAATTATTTTGGAAGTAATAAATTATTTTCCTCTTTTAGGTATGCGAGAAGCATTTCACGGATGACGATATCGAAAGAGTTTCTACATTTTACAAGGAGTCAACGGGTGAAACACTTATTGCTAAATTGAAGAAGCCAAGATTTAAAGAAGGTGCAACACCAAAAATTTTCCCACATTGCCCTTCATATTTATCCTCTACAAAGGTTGCTCGTGATGGACCAGAAGTAAGAAAATTGAATTTGGAGGAGCAACACCTTCACAAGGCTATCGCCGACAGTTTACTTACGAAAGAGCAATACGACAACAAATTCAGTTTTCAAAATTTTGTGGAAATGCAGAATTGCTTCACTATTAATGAAGTGCCTCCTTTTTGGTCCATAATTCATAAAGACAAGCATATAATTTTTTTATCATTAGTTATAACTGATTGTGTACCATGCATAACCTATGCAATTACAATTAATGATGTTTTGCAACTGAGCATATCGTATAAAGGGCAGAATCTCTCCAAACACAAGGATACAAAGTTACCTATAAAAGTAAGTAATTTTAATCAAGTACTGGATATTTTAAAGAACTATGAAACAAATGTAATAAACTATGATAATCCATTAGATGATAATTTATATTTTGTAACTTCTTCTCTAAAGAAATCAATGAATCTTGTTGAGGATAAATTTAAATTCTTGATAGAATTTTTCATTGAGCAACTGCACCTTTTAAAATTAAATCCAGTAAGATATCGATATTCCTCAAACATGCTTATTTTTTCTTCTCTTTTATTTCATATATCTCCGCAAGCATATAAATTTATGCGTCATTCAGGTAATTTAATATTGCCTGACCCTAGTACAATAAGAAAAGTCAGCTCAATGTTAAGATCATCACCAGTTTATGAACAACAAGATAAATATTTCCTTTCTTATGCTAAACAAATATTTTCAAAAATAAGTGATGGGGATCATAATGTTTTTTTGCTGCTTGATGAGATTCATATGAAACCTTTCATGGATTATAAAGGGGGAAATATTGTGGGTAACTCCTATGATAATGCAAACTTGGCCACAAGTGCACATGTGTTTATGTTAAACAGCATTTCTTCATCATTCAAGGATGTTGTTCACATTGTTCCCGTAAGCCATATCGTGGCTGAAGATTTATTTACTTTACTAAAAAAGATAATTCTTGCTTTAGAGGAAATTGGATTTAAAGTTATGGGCATTGTCACTGATAACAATTCAATAAATCGAAAAGCTGTTTCTAATTTCAATAATCCTCCACAATTCCAAGTACAATATCAGCATCCAGCAGATGAGAAAAGGCCTTTGTTTTATTTGATTGATTCAGTTCATCTCATAAAATGTGTGAGAAACAATTGGATCAATCAAAAAAATGGATATTTTATGTATTATCCCCAGTTTGAAGGAGAGGAAAATTCAGTTCAGCCAGCCTCTTTTAGTGTCCTTCGAAAGTTATATGATATTGAGTCATCAGAATTGTTAAAGTTTGGTATTGGGTTAACACGAAAAGCTCTCTGGCCGACAAATCTTGAACGCCAAAATGTTAGTCTTGCTCTGAAAATTTTCAGTTCAAATCTGGTCAAGGGCTTATTAGAGTTAGGTGAAAAACATAGCCTCATGCATTATGGTGACACTGCAAATTTTCTAAATATATTTTGCACCTGGTGGGACATTGCCAATGTAAAAACTGTGACAAAAGGAAAACACAAAAACAATCCTATGGCTGAACCAATTACTGATTCCCTTAATGATATTAAAAAAGAGTTCTTAAAAAAGTTCATAGCTTGGTTAGACAAGTATGAAAAAATGGATTCTAATAATGGCAGATTTAGTCGAGAGACTCATTCAGCTTTACGTCAAACCTCTCAAGCCTTTTTATCCGTAACTGAATACTGTTGTAATAATTTAAATATGTCATATTTATTATTAGGAAAGATTCAAACAGACAAACTTGAATCTCGTTTTGGACAATACCGCAGCATGTCTGGTGACCAATATCATATCTCCATTCGTCAGCTCTACGAAACTGAGAATAAGCTTAGAATAAGTAGGGAATTAAAGCTTATTTCTCATACTTCTGGGAGCTTTGATATTGACTTGTTTGATAACTGTGACCAGGATGAAAATTCAGTAGAAATTATTGATGATTTTTTTCAGGACATTGAAGTTTCTAATTCAGATATAGATAAAGTGGCAGATTCTTTACCAGTTATAACTTATTTGGCTGGATATTGCTCCCATTCTGCTCACAAAAATGTTAAGTGCTACAAGTGTAGAAAGAAATTACTCACCGATAAAGAAATGGATGTTGATAATTTTAAAACAATTGCGTTGGTGATAGGGGGGAGGGTTACTTCTATCCATCGGAATTCGTTACTAATATTGTTCTACACATTTATATTGTAACCTCAAAAATTAATCAGTGAAAATACAGAGCCTAATTTAAAAGTCTCAAAATCAACGAATGGTGGATATTGAAGAGCCACACGTCAAAAAGACATGTGGGACTTTTCAGTGTGTAGCTGTGGATATACCTTTGAAAAAGTAATTGCTAAAATAATGAAATCAGCTACTAACACGTTACTTAATAATTATTGTAAAATTAAAAATGATAAACAAAAGGGTTCAAAAACTAAGAAGAAACGGAAATTAGAAACTCTCAGTGAAATCAAGAACACGAGTTCTCTCTTAGAGAAAAAAACCAAAACAAACACAAAATAATTATTTCATTTACTGATAGAATGTTTATTTTGTATTTCATCATAATATTGATATTTTTTTGCATGTGCTGTACTTGTATTTTGAAATAAAAAGTACTCTCAAGTTTTATGTACATACTAGTTTAAAGCTGTATTTGTCATTTGTTGAAAAATTTGTAAACATTGTTTGTATATAATAAATATTTTTTGACAATTTATGTGTTGTTGTTTATTAATATGTTGTGGATAATTTATGTGTTTCTGTAAATTTTTAATTCTTCAACCAGAAAAAAATTATGCAAAGTTCAGTGTTTTTTAATTAAATTTATACCTAAAAAATTAAGAATTTTATAAATAATTTTTCAAGCTAAATATTTAGTATTTTGATTCTAGAATTGTCTCTTGGTTAATTTTTAATATTATATAAGTAGCAATAAAGATCTCAATTCTTTACTTCAGTATCATTGAAATCACTAATTTAATAAAAAGCTTCTGGTAGAAAATACTTGGGGTAATCACCTTGATTAAAATTCTGATTTAAATGAATTTGAAAGATACTGAAAGTGTTACATTATGTTTTATGAAGTGATTAGATTCTTGACAAAATATTCTTAAAGAGTTGATACCTTAAAAAGTACATTGCAGATTTAAATCTTTATTACAAGTCTTTGTACAAAGAAACTTCAAAATAAATTTAAATAGTTAAATGTCTTTATTTTATTGAATTTTATTACATCTTACATTAAAATTAGAAAGTATATTTTAAAAAATTACAGATTTTGTAAATATTTAAAAAAGGATAAAACTATTTCTAAGGTTAGAAATAATAGAATAGTTTCACATCTTATTACAAGTTTTGGCAGGTGTGTTATTGAAAACATTTATTTAAATCAGATCAATTATCTAAAAATATTTGATATAAAAACAGGATTAATTGGTAAATTTTTTTTAATATTGTTGGTCTAGTGGATGGCTTAATTTTATAGAAATAAGATATTTTTTTAATATATACTCAAGTTATTAATAACAATTTCATTTTATACTAGCTAGGTTTTTATAAAATTGGTATATTCGGTTACTTTAATCAAGATGAAACAAAATTACTTTTATTTTGTTTCGATGGAAATTGTTTAAAAACATCTTGCTAGCATAAATTGTGCTTAAGGAATGTATTTTTTTTGTACTATAAATAAGATTGATAGTTATTTAAAGACAGACAGTTTTTTTTTTTTTAATTGGAAGTAAATAAATGCTAAATGCAAAGTTTCATTTAAATATATATATTTTTTTAAAAAAAATTTAATCATGATTTTGTCAGCCTTGTTTGTTAACTACTGTTTTTTCCATGAATTTTCATAGTAACTTGAAAATAAAATAGTTTCTCCAATATGGTTATGGTATCAAAAAATTATCAGAATAAAGTTATATTTTGTTAAATCCAGTAAAATGTTTTTTAAAACATTTAATACTGTTTTATTGCAGCATATTCTGAAAGAGAAGTAATTTTTAAAAATTTTCGCTTAATATTTTAATTGACTTAAATTTCTATTAATGTCGGCGATCAATTAAATAATTCTTTTTATTGAAAATAATACATTTATGGGTATAAGTAAAAAGGCCCTATTTTAAAAATGAAATTGATTTAAAAATGAAAAACGCCGCGTTTTCGCAGATAGAATCGCGAACATTATAAGCTATCTTCCTTTGCTTGTGGTGAAAGTCTTCGTTCCCTCTTCATGATGACTCATGTTCCGAGTTCCTGGGCCTTCTGTTATCTCGAAGGTCACGTGCAGACTCCCCAAAAAATCCTCGCGTCTGTTCAAAACTGGATGTTCAATTACGCTACTAACCAGAAGGAGTATTTTCCCCTTTGACTTCCTTGAATACTTCCAGACATCATATCGAACAATCGCATCGTATGAATAATTATGGTAATATAACGCAGAGGTTTCTGCATTTAGCAATTCAATTATATTGAAAATAAAATTTTAACGTTCATTTTTTTTTTTTGAAAAATATCGTGACTTTTGAAATAAGGTAACAATCCCTAAAATAATAATTAAAGACTTAAAAATAGGAAATGGTTAAAATAAAAAATAACATCTTATTAAACGAATGAAAGCGTTTTTAAAAACTTATTATTCTGCAGACTTGATGAAAATTTTCTGGAAACCGAGGTTATCCCATATTGATCCCTACTTGCCCCGCACTTCCTGATCCCGTTCCTGACTTCAGGAACAGCTCAGTAAGCAGTTGTCCTCATAATAATTAATTATCCTCATAAAATGAAAGTTAAACAAGTCAAAGCAAAACATTAAAAAAGAGTCTAGAGCCTTCAAATGTTAGATCAAAAAGAACAAAAACTAACCGTAACATTTGCGACGAAACAAACAAGAAAAGATGCAGTGCATAAAATGCCATACTTTGGTTCATTCTTTAACCTCTTCTTGGTCGCCGTCGCATGTCAAACGTTCGGCTCTTTTGTGATCACACGCTTTTTACTTTCTCGTATACAAAGAGAAAGTATTGTAATCGTCAAAAAATTCGAACTCGAGATTTTGACGAATCTCCACGTTTTAGACATCCCTGAGTCCGAAAAACACAATTTTGGAATTATGTCTGTCTGTGTGTGTGTGTCTGTATGTGTGTCTGTGTGTGTCTTGTGTATGTTCAGAACACGATAACTCCTGAAAAAAACTACAGAGCATGGGAGAAATTTGGTATGTATCTTAAACATAATTTGTAGGTTTCTATCAAATTTCCAAAATCCGTCAAAGGGAAGTCTGTCTGTTCGTATGTTCAGAGGTCATGCGAACGCTATAACTCAAAAACTTGAAAGCCGATGGATAAAATTTTATACACAGTTTTATCGTCATGAATGTAGGGTCCGTATAAAATTTGGGCCAAATCCGGGTTGACTGTCTGTCGGTCTGTATAATCGCATACTTGTTCAGTTTTGAAACTAACTCCTGCGCATGCCTACTGGTGGCAATGCTGTGTGCAAGAAAGGGATCGCTCCGAACTTGGTAGTTTGCCAAAACCACCTGGGAGGATTTTGTATGGTACAAACATTTAGGAGTCTCGTTGTGTCCTGCTGCGCAAAAGAATGAGCAGAGTGACTTGTTTTGATCCTTCAAACCACGCGTGGTTCCAACTTTGGTTTACTTGGTGACGGAAGTTTATTTGACGTCTTTATTATTCTAGTTTTCTCTACATGTGTTAGGAGATAAATACGTAACTGAACGAAGTACAATGA
>BGPR01037801.1:0-14978 GCA_013235015.1 Araneus ventricosus | reverse complement strand
TGTCTTGCAGCATGATTAAAAAATACTGATAGAAAGAATTAAAACACAACCATAATCATTGAGCTTACTAAATGTGTTTCAAAATATAATTTACCTTAGAGGACTTCGTTTACAGATTTCACAGAAAAATTGAGACAGAAAAGAAAGTAAATTAGGACATTACCTTGGCTTTCAATAATGAAGTAAAACATGAAATTAAATATTATTTGTATAAACACAGGCAACGGTTTGAATCAGATTGCAACAATGAAAAGTATTGTTTTAAATTATGCGCAAAACTATTTTTACAAATTTATTAAGATTAGAGAAAAACTTACTCATATAATCTTTAAAAAATGAGGTTTTTAATTTTCAAATGGTGGTTGGTACTGATCAAAAATACTATTTTAAACTTGCACACCAAACTTGGAGCATTCTGATTTATTAGCTATGCTTGGAAAGCGAGATGAATTGGTAAAATCGGTCCAGTTGTTGAGACGGGGAACACAGCCAAGGTTTCCCCTACCAGAGAATAGTGTTTTTGCGGTTTTTCTCGAAATTGAAGAATTAAGATGGAGAAGCAACCATTGAAGATGTATTTAGGATCGTGAGCTTTCATTTAAAATAAAAATTGGAGAAATCGATCCAGTGGTTGGGGGGGGGGATCTCGAGAGTATTTCCCATTGAGAATGTGCAGTGATCTCTCGAAAATGGAGGGTGATGAGGGATAGACAGTCTTTGATGACATTACTAGGGTTCATAAGCTTTGATATGAAATAAATATCGTCAAAATCGGCCCATTAGTTAGGGTTGAGGATTGGTCCTTTGGTTTTTCATATTTTAAATATATAGACTAGCCGCATTTGACGACCGACTGTTCGCCCATATTAGTAGCTTGCAATTTGGTGAAATAAAGTGGCGAATTGGCGGTTGTAGAGGTTGAGTGACTCTGCCAAAGTTTTATTTTGTAATGCATTTCGAAAATTCTTATTTTTCTTGTAAAATCTACATTTGATTTCAACATTAAAATGACGCAGCACATTTTATGACTAGCGACATTATAGCTAGATTAAAACATGCCAAAAAGAATGAAAAGATGGCAACCATAATCATTCGGGTTAATGGATATATTTCTTAACATTCGTAGTATCTCGGAGAGTTTGGTTTACAGATTCCACAAAAATTTTCATGAAATAAAATATGAAAGCAAAATGTATTGGGATATTGCCTCATCTTTCAACAATGAAAGAGCGACACACAATTAAATATTTGTTTAAACAATGAAAACGGTTTGAATTGCGTTGCAACATAGAAAAGTATTGTTGTAAGATATGACAAGCATTTAAAAAAAATATTAAAATTAGAGCAAAACTTGTACGGCAACTTAATTGAAATCATTGAGAAGGTAATGTTTTGAACTTTATATGGTGTAAAAATTATTTTCGTGCTGTAATATTTTCGGAAGTTATTAATGGAAAACGCTAAAATTTCTCTTAATTTTTAATTAAAATTCTAAATAAAATTTCAAAAAAGGCTCGGAGGTGCACATTCTCACCCTCCAAAGTAGGTTTGTGTGGCATTTCGTTGCTTTAGGTCCAGTGGTTTGCCCTGTAGAGAACTAATATACACACACATATTCTCCTTTATTATTAGAGATATGAAGATATGCATTTATAGGTTTAAAATTTGCTAATAATTATTTTCACTTGTTTAGGTAATATTTTGTTATGAGATTTAAATAATAGTCTGAAAATTTTTTCCAATATTTGTGCGGTACATTTTATCTCCCAACAGATTTATGTTCATCATTCTTCATTTTCTAATATTGCTCATCGTTCAATCAGACAATTCCTACTGCACCGACATTATACAAATAGCTAAATCTTCCAAATAATTATCAAATTCACTAATTAGTAGTTAATTACCTCTAATTGGATATAAAATTATCTGTTATTTTGAAGTTACCTAAAATAGAAACTTTGCTTGCCCCCCCGTCGCACAGTGGGATATTTGACGAATCTGGGCAGCCAAAATTATTTTTCGGTTTTAAACTAATTTAAACGTATTAGTTAGTAAATTAATGAACTTTTTGTAGAAAATATTGCTTTATAACTTAAATAATATTCTATAACTTCATAGTTATATACAGGGTGGTCATAAAGTAACTTGCCCTATTTAGAGGCTTCTGGGGCGCACTGCATTTAGAGTATCAAGACGAGATTTTGGATCTAAGTATTATGGGATATGCGCTTGCGATTTTATAGGTATAGAATGTACCACCTCTTATGGTTTCGGTTACAGTTAAAAATATTATAATTTTTTTCAATGGCAACCAGCACCTTAAGTTTTTTTTATTAATGAATATATCATCTTGATATTCTGAATGCAGTGCTCACCAGAGGCCTCTAAATAGACCCGGTTATTTTATGATCATACCTTGTACATTGTACAAAATTAATATTGCATTAATTATATTTACAGAAAAGAAATCGGAAAAATAACAAATAATTGAATAAATGATAAAAATTGAATAATTGTGTAAAATTAGTTAATTCATGAGGAAGGTGCGATTTATTCGTCTGATGATGAATCATTGTCATTATCTGTTTCTTCATGATCGGAGTCCTCTTCATGAAGAACTTCAGAAAATTCCATCCGCAGTAACATCTCTAAAGTCTCTTTTAAGAATGATTTTGACTTTTTCCTCATCGTGGGTCTCATCACTGGGTCCGAACTCGAAAGCAATCTGTTGAGAACTTCCTCACAACAAGAAAGTCTAGAAAATTTTCGGGCTCAATTTTGACGGAATGATCGGAAATATTTGCTGCGTGCTTCTGCCGCTTCTTCTGACAATTGGCCTATTGGTAGTATAGAATTTTCTATTACAATCGGACCATGAATTAAGATCTTGTGCATAGTAGGCGACATTGGGTACCATGGATATAATTGCACGTAGAGCTCAGATGTTTCTTCTGTATATTCTTTGAACTTTTGCAAATTAATCTTGTGGCCACTAGATATGGTTTCTAGAATTGCTTTAAAATGACATATTAAAGCAATCCATCTGATCTTTAACTAAGATTTAAAATGGGAGAAATTGTGCCTTATTTTTAAAATTTCATTGTCATCAAAAGTATCACTTTGAAGAAGATAATTTTCAGAGTTTAATTTATCATGTATGTTTGGTAAATTTTGTTGCATAATGTTAAATAACTCTCTTCGAATCATTACTTTGACACCCGATGACCCTAGAGTAAAATAGAAACAAAGTGCATACTAAATATATGCAATTTAGATATCTAAATTTTGAACCTCTTTTTTTTTTTAGATTGCACGTGTGTGTGGTAACTTTTTACAAAAACATAAGCAACTTTGACTCAACTTCTTTTTAGATAACTAAATGTTGACAAAGAACAATTTCAGTATCTTTTGCAAAATTCTAAAAAGTGATAAAATGAAATGAACTCAATGTTTTAAGTAATATTTATAATTGATATAACTTTATTCCAATCAAAATGTCAGAAAATTACACACATGATCGTTTTGAAAATATTCATAACAATTTTCTTTAAATTGCGATTTATATATTTCTCATATCATAAATAAGAGATTAAATGTAAAGTAATTGGAATGCCTACTGGAAAATTTGGAATAGCAATGTTTGAAATCCCTTCATTTCAGAAGTTGGGCAAATCAGGGGTTAATTTAGACAAAAACGCAAACATAAAGGTCGAAATTTATCGATACAAAAAAATTAGGGTGGAAATGTTTGGAAATATAACAAAAACCTTCGAGATTTCGCAACGTACAAAAAATTTTTTGAAAAAAAAAAATGCGTTATTTTCAATTATTTTTGAAATTATTAAAACTAATTTTTTAACAATTCAAATCCATAAAAAAATATGAACACATACCTGCCTCATCATTATCCGTAACTGTTATTTTAATTACTTCTAGAAATGAAGGTATTCGCATTCGAAAATGGAACGTTTGAAGCAACTATTTGACGCATGATACACTTCACACAACACTCCAGTTTGAGCTAATAATACAGAGGTCAAGGTCAGTTAAGAGTTAAAAATGGTATCGCGTGATTCCCCAGTTATTCAGCTTTATAATGTACTAGCAGTACGCTCACGGCGTTGCCCGTGGAATCAGGACTTCAACAAAATGAAAAAAAAAAAAAAATTACGCCCACAATGACATGAAAAAGTTTTGAAAACAAAATCAAAACAAAAGATACACATTATTGATTTTCCCGCTTATTTTTAAAGCGATAAACAATATTAAATTGCAACATGACAATTTATTATCCTGCAAGCAAAGTATGCGAGATGAATAAATACGTTAAGATACTGCCGAAAATAATAATCAAAGTTATTCAGTTGAAGGTCATGACGTATCCTGCGCGTCCGCCAATCAAAATTGCCAGCTACGTTCCGAAGAAGTGATGCGCGAGGAACTCGATCGAGAAAAATAACTCTCAACCGTCCAGAAGAAAATTAATTATAAAAACACGGGAAAAGATATTTTGATCGTTCTTGTTTTAAATCCGACAGAACCGTTCTAGTTATAAGCTGAAAAAAATTGAAATTAAAAGTGTTATTAGAAAGTCGGATGCAACAAATTTAAAATCAAAAGTAACATCTCGATGCCAAAACTGGGTATTTTTTAGAAATTTCTCAAAATTCAGTAAATTGCGTTAGAAACTCAAAACTAACTTCATTAGAACGGAAATCGCGTGCTCTTTTCGATGGTGTATCTATTTTTGTCGTACAATTATTTGAAACCATTCTATTGAGAAATTAGTGCGAAAAATCAGCCAAAACGACACAAAACATTAAATAAAAAAAATTCCTAGATTAAATATTAAAATTTCGGCTTCGAGGTGCATTCAGTCACCATTACGACTGTGTTCCAAATTTCATGGCTGTAAGTGCGATAGCTTCGTCTGGACATCTCGGACAGACACGCACACACACAAACATTGCCTTTTATAAGTATAGACTAGCAGTACGCGCACGGCGTAGCCCGTGGGATCGGGACTTCAGCAAAATAAAAAAAAGCCCACATACAATTACATAAAAGTTTTAAAAACGAAATCAAAACAGAAATATGTGTATTATTGCGTTGGTCCGCCTCTTTTTCCTCTCAACCGAGTACCGTTAAATCCAAAACAATGTTAAAAAATTACAGTGTGATATTTATTACACCGCAAGCAAAGTATGAAAGGCAAAGAAATAAGCTAAGACACGCTTAAAAATATTAATCGAAGTCATTGAGTAAATGAATCATCTCCTCGCAGAACGCGAAAGTAATGACGTCACCCTGGCCCGTCAGCCAATGAAATTGCCCGCAACGTTCCGGAGAGCTGTCGCGTTCGGAAGCTTCGCTAGAGGAAAAATATCGTTCAACTACCAGGAAAAAATTAATTAAAAAACGGGAAAAGATATTTTAACCACTCTTGTTTTAAATCCGACAGAACAGTTGCAGTTATAAGCTAAAAAGTTTTCAAAATGATATCTTGATTAGAACATCGGATGCAAGAGTTTTAAGGATCCCAGAAAATTTTATTTTTGAAAAGTGACTATTTTTTTTAAAATCCCAAAATTCAGTAAATTACGTTAGAAATTCGAAACTACCTTCATTAGAATGGAAATAGTGCGCTCTATCCAATGGTTTATCTATTTTTTTCGTACAATTATTCAAAACCATTCTATTGAGAAATTAGTGCTAAAAATCAACCAAAACAACGCAAAACATTAAATAAAAAATTTTCTAGATTAAATTTTAAAATTCCATCTTCGAGGTGCATTGAGTCACCATTACGACTACCTGTGTGCCAAATTTCATAGCTGTAAGTGCGATAGATTCGTCTGGACATCGCAGACACACACATTGACTTTTATAAGTATAGATAGATACAGCTATTCGATCCTGCGCTGTAGTTTATAATATCGACTGTTGGCCGCCCAGATTCGTCAAATATCCCACTGTGCGTCGGAAAATTTCTGGCGCCACCTCTGACTGCAAGTATTTCTCCGTTTTAACAATTTATTAAACTCTTTTAGTTGTCAAACTTCTTGCCTACATTTTTAGAAACATTAATTAGTTGTGATAAAAGAATTCGTCAATGTTACTGATTCTCGCTGTTCCTTTGCATTTTTCTAATGATTAAATAAGAATGATGTCAAAAGAATATTTTTCCGTACTAAACAAGGCAAAATTTTCCAACACATTTACAGTGCCATTTTTCATGAAATGCAAGATTTTGCTGACATCACTATTGAAGTGCTTAAGAATGTGGAACAGTGTTTTTATTCTTTTCTCTAAATAAATTCTTTAGTTATAAAAGATCTCCCAACAGCGACCTTTTACATGCCTTCGCATCATGAAAATAGACTCAAATGCCAAATTTGACTTTTTCTGAAAAATTCGATGACTTTATTTTAAAAAAAGTTTGATTTTCTTGTATCGGTTCATGCTTATGTAATTTCATTAATTAACATCCTTCTATTTCAAACTCGTGCAGTAAAACTAATTTCCTTCTATATCAGGTTAAAGCACTTGGGTAAATTTTAGCACTTACGTAAAGCACTGCAGGTTAGGTAAATTTCAAGTCATTTAAATTGTTAGGTTCGAAGATTGTGGCCCATTGCGACCGTGTGCTTCGATCAAACGCACTCGTCACTGGCTTGTATCGATTCGATTGGCAGAGACCACAGTTGACAGATGTCCGGATGATCTAGGCAGGGGGTCGGCAACCTATTGAAACGGAAGAGCCAAAAGTTACAATTTACAAAATTTCCCAATTTTCGTTTGAATATAATAGTATCTGCTTATATATGATTTAAAATAAACGGCTTTAAATACGGAATAATATTTATTCATATAAAAACACAAATATAGATAGTTACATCAATGGGAGCATTGGCTTTGTATGCCTTTTTGAAAGTTTGATTAAATCTGGCTTATAACTTGTTTTAAGTTTCAAGCATTGTTAGTTGACTTCTAACTTTACTTTTTATTATATTCATGCAAGAGAACGCTTGCTCGCACGAATATGTCGACCCGAAGATCGTCAGCACTCCATATGTCATTCTTATATGCCACTTTTCACCTCTCTGTAGCATTCTGGAAGACTTCCATGCGCCGAATATGAGGGCCTCACTCGCGGAATTTCTTTTAGAGCTGTCCACTTGTGCTGCGCGATGTGCATGCATTTCTGGACCTCCAACTCTTCCAATTTGCTCTTGAGTTCTGTGAACTTGCCACTCCACAAGTCTTCGGTTTTCAACTCCAGCAATTGCATTTGAAGCGATCCAGCATCAATTCCAAATGGCTCACAGTTGATCTCATTTTTATTTGTGTCGAGAAGATTTGCTATGAATGCGAGAGTACTTTTGTTTCTTTTGAATTGCTCGAATCTCTCATCGAATCCATCCTTCATGTTTTTTTAAAGCTATGCTGAAGTAATTCGTGTCAATAGTTGCATTGGTCCCATCGCGATATTGCTTCAGATTTTTAAAATGAAGTAATTTACCGCTCTCCATGTCTTCAACAAAAAGTAATTTTTTTTTCGAAACAAACTTCTTCAAGCAAGGCGTAGGCTGGCTTTCCCTTTCCTTGCAGTTCCAGATTTAGTTCATTTAGTTTCATTATGGTATCTACCATGAAGTTAAATTTTTGCAACCATTTGTAGTCTTCCAATTCGGGATGGTCAATGCTTTTTTCATTGAGGAATGTTTTTATTTCACTCAAGCGCAAAGCAAAACGTTGCAATACGTTACCTCTGGAAAGCCATAGCATTTTATTGCGCAGAAGTAGGTCAGGAAACTGGCTATCTATTTCTTCAAGGAAATCTTTAAACTGGCGATGGTAGAGTGCTTTTGCCAAGATGCTGTTAATAATCTTAATTACCAAGTTCATGACCTCAACTATTTCGGCCGGAAATGTTTGGGCACAAAGCGCTTCGTGATGAATTATGCAGTGAAACGTTAGAATTTCGTGGTTTATCTTTTTCTGAAGAATCGATGTTACCCCTCTATGTATTCCTGTCATACTTCTGGCTCCATCAGTTGCTGTAGAAAGGATTTTATTTATATCGATTCCATTGTTTTCCAGGCATTTTTGCACAGCATTTGCTATATCTTCTCCGAGTTTGCCCTGAGAGCAGTAGAAATCGTAGCTTTTCTTTTGGACCTTGGGTCGACATATATCTGACGAAAAGGGTAACTTGCGCCGTGTCTTTTATGTCGCAAGACTCATCTATAGCAAGTGATAAGGCAGAAACCATTTGAATGTCTTCCACTTGCATATGTGTTACATTTGAAAACATTTTAGCAGTTCTATCCTGTACTGTTTTAGCAGATAATGGCAAATCTTTGATTTTTTTTTTTCATGATTTCTGCTTTGTTTTTAAAATCACGAAACAGTTCTTCAGATGCACGTATAAAACAATCTTTGACATACTCGCCATCTGTGAATGGTTTTACTCTTTGCAATTTCTAATGATGCTGCAAAGCTTGCCAGATTTACATTATTGGAAGATTGCGCCCAGTTACTTAGCATGGAACTTGACTATTGTTTTTTTGGAGCTCTTCAAGAGCTTTTTTCGTGCGTCACCGGTTGGATATTTACCAGCAAACTGGGTATGTTTTGGAGTGAAGTCTCTCCAAATTTGACTTCTTATTGTGTGCGAGTTTTTCGTGGCAAATGAGACGAGTCGGAAGACCATCTGTGTTGTATATGAATGCAAACGACTCCGTCCAATCCTGATTGAATTCTCGGTTTTCTTCTTCAGTTCTTATCTTTTTCTACCAAATGCTATGCTCGTGGCGGAGCTGAGAAAATGATTTTTTAAAAATTTTACTTGGCTATCTAAAACGGCAAACAAATTATTTACCATTATTACTTCGTTAATACGATCCTCGGATATGTAATCAAATTATGTTACTGATTTTATTATTATACGCGTACATACCTTTGAGAAGTTAATTCGCTTCTAAATCGTATTCTTCTTGAAACAACAAGCGAATAGACACGCAAAAACCGCAAGCGATTAAATTAACACAGATGCAACGTAACGTCGACCGCGCTATCCGAGGATGACTGACGAGAGTCTAGAGTCTAGACGTGTTGTCTAGACTCTAGTCGGTGGCTGTTTGGGTGAGATAGATATGGAATGCAATTGGCTGAAAGATAAACATGGTCACGGAGTCTCATCTCTGAAAACAAAACAATAGTTCAAATTTATCTCATTACGGTCATGTCAAGCGTAGCGATTTGTAACTAACGATTATGAAAATAGAAGCTATTGAGAAATTAGGTACTTAAAAATATATTCCTTATTTAAGGGTTTTGATAATAAATTAATTTTTTCGTATGGAACTGGAGAGCCGCAAATTTACATCAAAAGAGCCGCAGGTTGCCGACCCCTGATCTAGGCTGTACTGTATGATTGCTTCAAACCAATAAGTGCCTCGCACAGAAATTAGCTGTGTGTACATGATCTGTGATGTATTTGGTCGAAATTATGCGATTTTGAACCAACTACCGTTTTATGGATTTCGGGGTCATCGTCGAAAGCCTTACATTAATGCATAAAAATTACCACCCGAAACCAAACCAACTGCAATCCATTACAGAACAAATTACTTATAATGCAGCAACTAGCTTACGGAGAAAAATTCTATGTTGCATTTTCCCCAATGTTTCGCGAAAACGGTTATCTCGAGACTGTTTTGGGAGTTTCTTTATTGCCCAGCTGCGTCCACTTTTGTTCTTAGAAAAACGAGGAAACTATTGTTACAAAGCTATAAAGTCGTTTCCCTGAGATGCTAATCTTGGCTAAAAACTTGGCAACTTGGCGTATTGGAAATTAGTGCTAGTATTTTCTTTCGGCATTTTTTGTTTATTTTGTGTATGCTTTTTTCTGAGTGTTGGGAGAATTGTATATATATATAAATATTTTTTTTAGTATTGTCTATGCATTGTTCGTTTGTTTTGTTCTTTACGCACGTCCAGACCTTTGACTTATGAGACCAAATTTAGCAAAGTGATGGATTAACACGAGGGGAGCTGACGCCGCAGTAACTTTTAAAAAATTTAAATTGGATTTTTATTTAATTTTAAGTGGTAAATTCGGTTTTTTTGTTTTCGCGAATTTTACTTTTTTTCATTATTTCTTATACACTCGACTTCTGGCGTTATAATTTATAAAAATCTTTCATTTTCTCCCTCTTTATTGTCTTTGATGTTTATCTTAATTACATTTCTTTATACATGGTTCTTTTTGAGCCGCATTGAAGGAAGTTGGTTGGAATAAAAAGTTGCTTTATTTTTTCTTTTGCAAGCGATTTGATTCGTGTGATTATGCTTCTGTGTTTTAATTTATAAACATCAATAAAAAATAGTTTTATTACATTTTTTCTCTCTATTTTGTCTTTTTCTGTTTTATTTTGCAACGTATATTTTTATTGAGCTTATATTTTTAATCCGAAACTCCTGGAAAATTCGGTACAGTAGAACTGTTCATTGTAAATATATATTAATTATTTTATGGTTTATTATTTAAAAGTTTTAAATAAGTGTTGTTTTTTCAAACATTTTGTTTTTATTTTCAAACCATATTGACTTGAATGAAAACTTAGTATGGTGAATGAATACATAGTATGGCCAATGTGCAAGTGATTGTTTTCTATGGTTGATGGGCTACCTCCGAAAAAAGTCGGGGAATTTTTTTTTATAAAACCTGGAAAAGTCAAGGAAACTCAAACAGCAAAAATGATGGCCACCCTGTAAGTGTAAACATTTTAAGTTTTTATTGTGTCCTGGATAGAGTCTTGTTTTTATCTTTTAGTACAGTTCAGAGTTTGGCAACATTTTAAGAATCGGAAAGCATTATATTCCACAACGAATGAACATATCAGTTTGGGCTTGTTGGCTAGTGTTGGTGTTACAGTACCCAAAATTTGTGTTGTCAAACACCAGATGAGGCTTTACAAGCTGCTGAAAAATTGGGTAAGATATAATTTAGGTACAGTTTTATGTTTTTTACATTTATTGAAATAATTTTAAAAACTGATATCTGCAACTGCGGAAATGTATATATTATTGAGTTTGCCTCTCGACAAAGACTCGAATGTAATGACGACGCCTGCCGGAAGGAATAGGATTGTAGAAATGCATGTTGAGAATGAAAGCATATGACGTTGCCTGCCGCGAGGAAGGTCACGCACCAGCCAATGAAATTGCAACAATGCGTTCTGGGATCGTCCGGAGAAAACTGTTCGAACTGATCAGAGAAAAAATAATTAAAAACATGAAAAGATATTTTAACCGTTCTTGTTTTAAATCCGATAGAAGCATTCCAGTTATAAGTTTTAAACAAATGAAAATTATAGAGATTTTAGAACATCGGATGCGAGAATTTGAAGAAATCGTTATTAAAAATTACCATAAGTGACTATTTTTCAAAAATTTCTCAAAATTCAGTAAATTACGTTAGACGTACGAAACAAATTTCATTAGAACGCAAATCGTTTGCTCCTTTCGATGGTGTAACTGTTTATTCGTATAATTTTCCAAAACCGTGGTATTGAGAAATTGGTGCGAAAAATCACCAAAGACAACAAAATATTAAATAAAAAAAAATCGCATTCCGTTGCCCATGGAATCGGGACTTCAACAAAAAGAAAAAAACTCCCACAATGACATGAAAATGTTCTGAAAACAGAACAAAAGATACACATTATTGATTTTCCCGCTTATTTTTCTTGGCGATAATGACATTTCAACTGTAGAAAAACGATACGTTACGTTATTCCGAAACAATATTAAAAATTGCAATGTGAAAATGATTATTATACAGGAAATAAAATATGCGAGACATAAACACATTATAACACTTCCGAAAATAATAATCGAAGTCATTCAGTTGAAGGTTGACGTATCCTGCGCTCTGCACCGTCAACCGATGAAATTGTAACAATGCATGTTGGGAAGGCTCCGGAAAAAGTTCCATGGGAGAATAATGGCTAGAGAAAAATATCTTTCAACTGACCAGGAAAAAATTAATTTAAAAAAAAGGAAAAATATATTTTAACCGTTCTTGTTTTAAATCCGACGGAGCCGTTCCAGTTATAAGCTGAAAAAAAATTAAATAGTGGTGCTATTAGAATGTCGGATGCAGAAAATTAAAAAAGAAATTGGCGAAAACGACTATTTTTTAAAAAGCAATCTTCTCAAAATCCATACCCATTTCTTTCCTGCCTAAAAAACTCTATTAGAAAATTAAAAAAAATTGCATTATCCACGTACCGATTTTGATATCATTAGAAAGCTATTGCACTCACATTACGAATCCAAAATGACCTAACAAACAATCAAAACACTAATAAAAAAATTTTCATGGGTGAATTTTAAAATTCGTCTTATTCGAGGTGCAACGACACCATCTGATCTACCTGTGCAAATTCTCTTGGCTGTAAGTACGATGCAGATCGTCTGCATTCACCTACCACATCAAGGCACACACACACACACACATAACACACATACACAAACACACTACATCACACACACACACACACAACACACGCACACACGCAACACGTACACAACACTTTTATGGTAAATAGATAATACAAACTACAGATGTTATTTTCTAATCGATGCGTCATTTTCTTGTCCTCAATTTTCCTTCTATAATATGATTATTTTTTCAGCCCAGGGAAGCTTAGAAAATTAGCTCCAAACTGATGTTGGGAAGAATGGTTAAAGCAAAACATTAGCGGAAAGGAGTGTTGTGATGAGGGTACAGTGACAGAGGGTATGTGACACGCGAAACTATTACTTCTAATAATGTTGGAAGAAACTTTTTTATAGTAAGGCACTAAATATTTTTTAATAAAATTACCTTATATTGTATATAATAAAGATATCTACATATCAATATCACTAGAATATTCAAGCATATTCTTTTCTTTTTGATTTTATGCTTAAATTAAGTAATGTAGATTATTATGTAAACATATATTACCTCATAAGGAATGTGATCGAATTTTCACTACAGCAAGTCTTTGCAGACACAAAGAGTTCCGGGATCAATGACCAGCTCTCAAAGGTGGAGTAAACATCGAAAAGTGGCTCCTGAAACCCTGATGCGATAATCGAGAACCCATCTGTGTCAGCGACTGAGCTATCTAAAGATCAAGCTTTCAACGTGTGAACGTCTTGGTTTTAAACAGAGAATAATATTGATCGTTTGCTTATTCACAACATATTGAGTATATATTTTTTAAAGTTATAGTAAAATGTCTTTCTCACTAGTTTCTATTTTAAAAAATAAATTAAACAGAGAATTTTCAGAAAGTAATCGATTCTTTTACTATACATGCAATTGTTATACAATATGTTTGTATTTTAAATTTTATCATATAAACTGTTTTCGGAGAAGTTTGAACTAATCCATCATAAATTATATTGAGGTAATCTATCAATATACAGCATTACTTTCAGTAATTTCTTTTTGTTTGTTGAGGAAAAAAGCAGTGCATGTTTTCAAAGAAAGGTATTGTTGCATACTCTGTAACTCCATAACCCATCAATGTTTTATCTCTACTCTTCTGTATGCATTCTGTCATTATCCTTTATCAGTGTGTTATGGAATTCACTCTTTTTCTAAAAAAGTGCCAGAATTAGATCTTTTCATATTAATTTCAACACAAGCAGGAATAAAATTATAAGATTAAAAAGTTAAATTTGACTAATAATTTTATCTATTTAAAGCTCTTAAACAGTATAAGGATATCGATATATCTGGGATCTTAACCATCTCTTTTGACACTCTTTAAAATTAATGAATTTTATAGATGTTTCAATTTTTTTCTTAAAATAACTTTACTTTCTTTCATAATATATTTTGATGGTTCATTTAAGTAATTTTATTGGGAACAAAAGCAATGGGTTCAATCACTGTTAATAAATATATATTTCATTTTTAAAATGTCATATTTGTTAGCGATATTGTAAAACTTGTTTGAGTTGACAGCTGAGTGAAAAGTCTGGGTTTTGCCTTTGCAGTGATGTCCGGATATCTACACTCCAGACTTTTCAGTGAATCTATTAGTAATAAAATTATGTTCATTATACCTGTATATAAACGATAAAGGGGTGCTGATCGTTGAGTTCCTTTTTTAAACTGTTATTACATTATAAATTCTTTCTGAATTTTATGAACATTTGTCTTTAATGGCATGTAAAAATATTAGATCATTACAGGTTATGCATTTTCACTTTATATAAATAGAAACTGTAATATCTAGTGATATTGTAGGCACATCTCATAAACAGATATATACGACACTGCCAGCGTAACTTTGCCGTTTGATACCATTCTTCCATTAAAGTAAAAAAAATTGCTTTGGGATTCCCACATCCACTAAAAAAAGTAGTTTACGAGGGTCCGGCCATTGCAAGTACAAGATGCTTTTATTCTAAACTGGTCTTGAATGTCTGCTAGAATACAGCAAGAGAGTCACCATGTCTATTTTAGGGCACACCCAATGGAAACCTACGTTTGCTCATGCAATAAAGTCGCGAAACATGAAGAAGATACGGCAGCACAAAGATGATAGTTTTAAATATGCATTATATCACATAAATAGAAGTGATCAATGATAAAATTGTTTAGTGGAAGGAAGGATGAGACAGGCAGAATTTGAGCCTGATGCCCATAGGTTTGTTTGAGAAGGAGCGATTGGGATTCTATAATTAGCCTAAGTAGTCTCGAAAAAGAAGGCCCTTTTAAGGAAATCCGGAAACAATGCAGGCTCCAAAGTAATAGCAAAACCCAACCTCAAATTCCTTTACAAATTGTGTTTGTATTTAAATAAATTACTGTGGAACCTGCACAAAGCAGCTGTTTCACCCTTGCACTTTCATTACCATGTACCCTCTGACCAAAAATATACTGCCAAACAGTAATGGCCAAATGA
>BGPR01037800.1:0-14979 GCA_013235015.1 Araneus ventricosus | reverse complement strand
TAAAGAATATACAGAAAGTGTTTCTAAGGATTTATCATTCTTTCTGGTTTCTCATGTAATGGCAAAATAAAAGAGAGTGGGGAAAAATGTCAAAATCGACTCCACATACTATCAGGAATATGTTTTAAACCCAATCTTTAAATAAGAAATATCTCCTTATCCACAATGCCAGCAATCAGTAGAACTGCATTAAGACAAAGCAAGCAGCCACACATCACAATCTACTGTTAATTTAATGGATAAATAAAACAGGAATGGCTATTAAGCCTGTACTCTTCACTGCTCTTCCTGCTAAATCTACCCCACCTATCAATGTTTGTATCACCCATGAATTTTTGAACATTTAAAAAGCACATTATCCAAACGTCGACCTACCTTTGCAGGCTTTGAAAAGCTGTTCAAGAGGAATGCAACAAAATACCTCTTCCGATACTAAAAAAGACATTATCATGGAAGTTACGATGTAGCAAGATTGATAAAAATAAGGCTTATCAAATTGACTATTTAAAATACAAAAAAAATATGTAAAATAGTTCTGTAGTTACATTTTAAAGAACCAAAAAAATGCATAAGCAGCCTCTGTAGATACAAAGTCTTTGTGAAATGATATAGTCTTTTAACAGTCAATAAATAAAACTTTTTAAAATAACAAAAAAGGAAGTATTATTTATCGTATAAAATTAGCTGTTGTAGTGAAATTTTAAAGGTCATTTTATCATATGTGTATATATATATATATTCTTTTTATGCTTGGCTGTTAAAAAATATTACATTTGCAATTATTTTCTTTCCAACGTGATTTTGAAACCTTTGCTTTCACAGAATAAAAAAGTAAATAATTTTGAATATGCATTCTCATTCACCATAACGGACAAAAACATTTTTTCCAATTTTAATTGAAAAAAAATTTTCTTGAAAATTTTTACATACAGAAATCTTATGATGAAATTGCCATTGTATTAGGCTAAAGTAATAACAAGCACACTCGAGTGACTTTCATATTTCTTAAGAAAATATATTTGAAAAATCCTAAACTAACCAAAGGCAACCAGATTAGGCACTTAAATCATTTTACCTAATTGAATGCAAGACATGTTATTAAAATCACAGTTTGATGTAGGATTTATTCATATAGCCGAGGACAATCGTTTGCTTATTCTTCAATGTCATACTTATTGCATTATATAAAAGCTAGAAATAGTCAATTTATAATTGTATCAACTACCAGTGAGACACTTTATTATATTGTTGTTGTAACCTCTCTCTTTGAGGCATATATTGATGGAATTTTCCAATGTAAAAAAATTCTCAAACTCAACTCAATAAATGGAATTCCTAGTCAAGAAAGAAAACTCAACTGCAACTATTAATAAAAAAAATCTTGTATATTATGTACAATAGTTTTCAGAAAAATATTTCAGGATATTCTGACTAACAAATCTAGCTCTAAATAGTCATGACATACTATAATCACATTTATAATCATGACAACAGGTTGAAGATATAAGAGTATATAAAAAAATGGCCATCTTATTTTTATAAATTAAAGCTGTCCTATACACCAATACTATTAAAAAAATTTTACCAATCAATAACAAATTATCACAAAATATTTTTACAAAATTGATCCAATTTAAATAAAAATTCTATAAAACAACTGCCAAAACTTTTAAGCAGATGTAAATTTTATTATTTCTAACCTTAGAAAAAGTTTGATCTTGTCCTTTTTAAATATTTACAAAATCTGCAATGTTTCCAAATATACTTCCTAATTTTAGTGCAACATTTAATACAATTCAATAAAATAAAGATATTAAACTGTATAAATTTATTTTGAAGTGTCTCTGTAAAAAGACTTGTAATATTTAAATCTGCAATGTATTTTTTTTTTATATATCTAAGAATATTTTGTCAAGAATCTAATCACTTACTTCATAAAACATAATTTAACACTTTCGTGTCTTTCAAATTCATTTAAATCAGAATTTTAATCAAGGTGATTATCCTAAGTATTTTGCACCAGATGCTATTTATTAAATTAATGATATGAATGACACTGAAGATAGAATTGAAATCTTTACTGCTACTTATATAACATTGTAAATCAACCAAGACAGTTCTAGAATAAAAATAATAAATATTTAGCTGCAAAATTATTTATAAAATTCTTTAGTTTTTAGATATGAATTAAAAAACAGAACTTTGCTTAAATTTTTTTTCTGGCTGCATAGTTAAAAATATACAGAAACATAAATAATTTACAAACTTCATGAATTGTCAAAAAATATTTTTATTACATACAAACAATGTTTACAAATTTTTCAACTGATGACAAATTCAGCTTTAAACTCGTATACAAAAAAACTTTTCAGTGCATTTAATCTACTTCAAACCAGAGATCTTAACCTCTGCATGCAGGGATGTGTCGTAGCATAAAGTACATTTCGTTTCAAAATACTACTAGTAAATCACATGCACAAAAAAACCATATGTTGAATTTTTTTTTAAATCTGTCACAAAATAAAATAATTAGTTTGTGTTTGCTTTGGTTTTTTTTTCTTTTGCGAGAACTGGTGGTCTTGCTTTCGCTGAGAATTTCCAATGTCCACTTCTTTGTAGTTTTGGAGCCCTTTTTGTTTATCATTTTTAATTTTGCAATAATTATTAAATAACATATTAGTAGTCAATTTTATTATATGAACTATTATTTTTTCAAAAATATATACACAGCTATAAACTGAAAAGCCCACAGGTCTTTTGAAATTAACAGTTATTCAACCAATTTATTTAATCACTAAATTACATTAATGTCAAACTTTTAAAAATTCAAGCTCCTACATTTGACTGAATAATTTTTGAGTTAAAATGTAAATATGTAGAACAATGTTATATGACGAAAACATGACTTGTCTTTTGATGAGAGAATTAATTATTACATTCACTGACCATCAGGCCACTCCAATTCTATGGAAGATGCAATATGGTCTCTTTTTTATCTTCGGTGAGGGCCCTGTGTTCAGTCTCACTGGCTATGCATTCAGCCATTGTTCGCTGTTTCTGAAGTCCACGCAGAGTCTATTTATTTAATTCAAAGAGAATATACTTGAAATCTGTAAATGAAGAATAACAACTCATTAAAATTATATAATTATAAAATTATTCATTACTTAAAAACTACAAAAATAATACCCATATGTCATAAATTAAATTTTAAAATAATTTAAATTTACAATGAGACAAAACTAAGCAAAATACATTGTTTCCTAAATATACTATGTGAATTTTGCACACAATGAATCAAGATAAGTGGATAATACTTTAAAAGATAAATTAAATATACTAAGTAACATTAAAACTATTCTCCAACAATTATTCAGACACACTTTAAAGGATTAAATAAAACTGTTTCACTCACATTTATAGAAAAGAGAATAAGTTTCAATTTATAACAAAAGTTACAGCTTGTACAAGCAACATTTTATAACTTGGAACATTTTAGCAATGTCTCCAAGAAGATTTAAGAATTGCTATCTTTTGAATTTATCATAATAGAAGTAATAAAGTAAGTAATAGTTTAAAAACAATCTTAGAAGAATTCAAATTTAGTAATAACATATAAATTTCTTCTGTCTATTATTAAAAATGAATATAATCTTAGGAGACTCAGCATTAAAAAAAAAAAAAGTGTCCATAGTTTGAACTTTTAATAAATTCTTTAAAAAACATTACATGGATGACATTTTAAAACATTAATGAATTTTAAAAGCAGATTTTATTTTATGTGAAATGAAAGGTTAAATTATATTTTTTAGTAAATAATCCTACTCGCAGCATTCGATTAAATTTTCATACACTTACTATTCAACTTGGCTAACAAATAAAAACATTGTATTAATGTTATGATTGTACAGCAAAGAAAGCAATTGAAAAGCATTCGAAATTATTATTATCACGTAGCTTTAATATCTATAAGAATCATTGAGCTAGGCTTATGAACATGCAGAGTTAAAACATATTCTAGTGATTTAAGAGAAAAATAAATAAATATTTATACACTTACCTTTCTAAAATGCAAGATGACAATCGGTAAAATCTTTCTCCCGACACAACAATCATGGCGGTCTTTTCCCCTTATCAATTCCCTCGGCGCAGAATTTTCGTTGCCCGCACTCTCGGATTTCAGTCCAGACGGAATTCCAAACATGACGATCCGTTTGGCTCGTTTCCTCAGATTTGATGGGTTTTTCCGTCTCGCGTTCCAAAAATCCGTGAAGTGAGTGGCCTCCTTAAAGGATGGAAGGATGAAGGTTTGTTCTCCGGCGTATGCTCCAGAACGGGTTTTTTAACATGTGCCGGATTAACAAAAACAAATCTCGAATACCACACAAAATTTGTTTAAACCTTTAGCAACAGTGAGCAAACCACTTTTTTTGCTAGACCTTGACCTAAGCAACAAGCAAATTATATAATATATAGAACATTAATATATATTAAATAATTGTAATTTTTGCTATGTCTGTCTTTATAAAGCTCTCCTGAAGAAAGTTTGCCCAGAGGTAAGACATGTATCCGATTTTGTTTATAATTGTTTGATTGTTCTGACCGTTGGAATTGCCGATTTAAAACAATTTGGTTAATGATAATAGCGAGATATAATCATAAAATATTTCATCGTCAGACACGCATTTATTTCTTATTGTGTTTTATTCAGGATATCTAAATATAACTATGTATTAAAAATAGAAGGAGGCTTCTAAACAAGCAATTTACAGATATCTTAATACAAAGCATTTATCTATACTTATTATAATATAAACTAAATGGATAATGAGGAATAATCTTGCACGAAAGATATTGATTAGAAAATATTTCACCATCAAGCATGCATTATTTCGATACTTTGTATAAGAGTATTTTCTCTGTGATGAACATCTGCATCGGAAAATTTATGGAATGAGATGGTCAGGAGATTCCGTTTGAAGTTCATTTTGCATTTAAATATACTTATTATTCATTTATTTATTCTTTTTAGTTTTATTTTGGTATTTTGCTTTTGTTTACTGGTATGTGACTGGTGCGCCAAAGAGATTCAGACGGTCTGTCTACAAATTATCATACACACGGAATACTGTTTTGATTTAATATCAAATAGAAGTTACACCAGAATTAATTTATTTTCCTAATATAATGTTTCAGCATTTTTTTGTTTATTTTGTGTGTGTTTTTTTCTTTGAGTGTTGTGAAACACTGAATCTTTTTGCTAAATAATAAGATTTTCAAAGTAATCAACGGAAGTCACTGCTATTTGAAAGGTTTTTTTAGCTGAATTTAGTAGTTTCCTGTCTGTTTTTATTTTTATAGTGATTCATTGATGCGGAACTCCGTTAATATCAAACAGAAGTTATACTAAAATTCATTTATTTTTCCACTTCTCGGAAATATTTTCGTTGAATTATGAAGTATCGGTCGTTTACTTTTTTTTATTTAATTCATCCGTAAGAAAAATTCTATTATTTATTTTTTGATAATGCATTTTTTTCTGTTAGTGGATTTTGCATTATTTTTACTCGAACAAAACGAAACTAATTGTTAAAAATAAAGTTATTAACAAAACGAAATTTTATGTCATTTGATTCATTAGTTCTGTTTTTCATGTTTTTTTTTATTTCTTAAGCACTCTGCAAATGTACATGAGATTTTCTACTACAACTTTCGGTAATAAATCTGTTACAATCAGATCTAGACGGGCACAAATATTCTAGTCTGCAATAATCGCAAAGGCAATTAACCCTGTTCATTTACATTCGAGTTCTATGAAAGGTTATTCATAAAGATTAGTAATTTTTTACTTTCAAATGTGCTATTAATATTGTTCAGTATTTCATTTTTTTTCATTAGTAATCTTTTTTATTTTGATTTTGGTATTTTGCATTTGTTAGCTTGAAAACAGATTGAGGGATTTGTTGGTCTATTTAGATATTGAAATTTTGTTTCGTATAGATTTTCACCTAACAAACTGTTTTAATCTTTTTATCCAAAGCTAAAATGTTTGTATTATATACAGGGGAGATAGAAAAGTAAATATGAAAGATTGTTAATTCAAAACAGATTTTCTCTGTTAAGTTGTATCTCGGTAATTGTTTATTTCCATTGTTTCTTCGTATACAGAATGTCGGACGGAGAAAAGGAATTATCTTGTAGCCAGTTTACGAAACGAAGACTAAAGATGGAAGCTTCCTTAAAAAAAACAAGCTGTGACTTTGGCAAAGTTCTTCAAAGACAATTCTAGGCCAAGTGTAAGTGAAAGAAATTAAGATGATTTGGACAGCGTTGAAGTTGAGGACGTCGTAGTTCCAACAGAGGAGTCTTCATCGGTTTCTACGTGGTCTTCTGACACACAGGTACACTATATGCCCAAAAGTATCCGGACACTTGCAGATTTTCACATTTTTTAGAATTTCTCCGGAATGGTTTAACCGACTGCCTTTAAACTTCGGACATGTAAAGAATAGACAATAACTCACATTTTACATTGAAGATTCGTTCCTGAGGGCAATTAGGGGACCGTCTACAAACTGATGAAGACAAAAACGTTTTTGGCCCACCCCGCTTCACAGAATACTCATAACAAGATGAAACTTTCAGAAATGGTAATGTTTAATGTGCATAATATTTACAGGAATTTTTGTAAACTCAGCGCAAATATTTGGGAAGACATAAAGGTTTTCTTTAAAAATCTCAAATTTTCCCACCTGTTTTTTGCTTATAACATGCAGAGTTTACTGTTATATTACACGAAACTTACAGAAAAGATGACAATATGTTAGAGAAGCATTTGTGTAAAACTTTGGAAAAGAATTGTTGAATATTACAGGAATTATGAACAATTTTAGTAAATAGTGTTTTACTGCGCATGCGCGAAACATAGTGTAATTTTTCTTTCACAAATTTAAAGCCAGATATATAGGGCAACTTATATAAAAAAATTCAGTTCAATACCATTAGTATTCAGAAAGATATCGGCATTACAACGAGCAGAATTTTAGCTCCTGTCGAAGAGAAGCTAAAAGATGAGGGGTTGTACACAAATTGATATTTTTTAAACTTATATCTTTAAATAGTTATATTGTATTGTATAGCGGTTAGAATTTGCTGAATACCCATGAACACTTATCAATTACGTGCATAACTTAAATTCCAGATAATTAGGCACTATAAATAACAAACATTTTATTACTTTAATTATATTATTTACATGATTATTAACAAGTTGCATATTACAATTTTACGGCCAAACGATATTTTTAAATATATTTATTTTATGGCGAAACGATTTTTTATCTAATTAATTTCCTTTCTTAAAATATTTTAATAATTCTACATATATATTTTTTTATTCGTTACGAATATTAGATGTGTTCATGGGTATTCAGCAAATTCTAACCACTATACAATTCAATATAACTATTTAAAGATATAAGTTTAAAAAATATCAATTTGTGTACAACCCCTCATCTTTTAGCTTCTCTTCGACAGGAGCTAAAATTCTGCTCGTTGTAATGCCGATATCTTTCTGAATACTAATGGTATTGAACTGAATTTTTTTATATAAGTTGCCCTATATATCTGGCTTTAAATTTGTGAAAGAAAAATTACACTATGTTTCGCGCATGCGCAGTAAAACACTATTTACTAAAATTGTTCATAATTCCTGTAATATTCAACAATTCTTTTCCAAAGTTTTACACAAATGCTTCTCTAACATATTGTCATTTGTTCTGTAAGTATCGTATAATATAACAGAAAACTCTGCATGTTATAAGCAAAAAACAGGTGGGAAAATTTGAGATTTTTTAAGAAAACCTTTATGTCTTCCCAAATATTTGCGCTGAGTTTACAAAAATTCCTGTAAATATTATGCACATTAAACATTACCATTTCTGAAAGTTTCATCTTGTTATGAGTATTCTGTGAAGCGGGGTGGGCCAAAAACGTTTTTGTCTTCATCAGTTTGTAGACGGTCCCCTAATTGCCCTCAGGACCGAATCTTCAATGTAAAATGTGAGTTATTGTCTATTCTTTACATGTCCGAAGTTTAAAGGCAGTCGGTTAAACCATTCCGGAGAAATTCTAAAAAATGTGAAAATCTGCAAGTGTCCGGATACTTTTGGGCATATAGTGTATCTGATCGTGTTGAGCAACAAGAAGATGAAGAGGAAGAAGCGAAAGAGGTAGAAAATGCATCGCATTTGAAATGGAGACAGATGAAGATTACCCTGCTTCTTTAGTTTTAAGTTCTGATCCAGGCTCGGCCTGAAAGTATTTCTGATGCAGAAAGGATTTGTCCTTCGAAAGCAGGTCCAGCGTTCCCAATGTACAACTTTAATTTCGCTACTACCAACGGACGTAAGTTCACCTCAAGTAACTATGCAAGATATCTCAGCAAAGGACACAAATTTCACAGGAATTGGTTAGTGTTATTCTATAGCCAAAGACTCAGTTTTCTGCTTCTATTGCAAAATTTTTGCAACGGCTACATTTTCTTCTTTAGCAAAAGATGGCTATAGAGATTGGCGGCATATAGTACACACCCTCAAAAATCATAAAACTTAAAAAAATCATTTTGAAGCCCAGAAGTCCTGGATAGAATTCAGTATTCGTTTAAAAACTTCGCAAACAATAGATTCTACTTCTCAAAGGTTTTGGAATGCAGAAACTCAGCATTGGAACGCCGTTTTTCAACGTTTAGTTTCAATCGTCAAACTTTTAGACGAAAACTGCTTGGCATTTAGAGGTAGCAACAAAAATTTGTATGTACATGATAATGGAATCTTTTTAAAGCTAGTCCAATTATTAGCTGAATTTGATCCTGTCATGGAGGAGCATGTAAGGAGGGCTTTGAACAAACAACATAAAATTACTACATACTTGAGTAAAACCAAATAAAGTCATTCACCTAATTGCACATAATGTCAAAAGTTACATATTAGATGAAGTGAAAAAATCTAAATATTACTAAATTATATTAGATTACATACCTGACTTGAGTAAAATAGAACAAATGACCTTCATTATAAGGTATGTGTCGATTGACAAAGAAGACATCGACATTCATGAACATTTTTTAGGCTGTCTTTCGACTAAAAATCAACAAGCCAACAACTTTTCGATGTCTTACTTCGAGAGCTAAATAACCTGGGATTGCTTTTGGCAAACATGAGAGGCAAAGGATAAGATAATGGGGCGAATATGAAAGGTGAACATGCGGAGGTGCAAGCAAAGATTAGAAACCTCAACCCTCGTGCTTTTTTATACCATGTGGTAGTCACTCCCTTAACCTGGTGGTAAATGATATGGCAAAATCATCATTAGAAGGCGCCACCTTCTTCAATATTGTCCAAAAATTGTACTCATTCTTTTCTTCGTCGACTTTCAGATAGGCCATTTTTTTTAAGCCAGTTGAACAACTAACCTTAAAACCTTTCAGCGACACCAGGTGGGAAAGTCGAATTGATGCTATAATGCTGCTGAGGTATCAAATCGGTCAAGTATATGATACATTACTTAGCAGTTATGTGAATAAAGATATAGATAGTTCAATAAGAGATGAAGCATCTGGTCTACTTAAGCAAATCCAACAATTCTGATTTCTTTGTTCTGTTGTGATATGGTATGAGGTATTAAATCATATCAATCCCATTAGTGAACTCACGCAGGGGGAAAATTACGATACTGCATTGGCAAAAAAACTGTGGAAAGTTCCGATATTTTATTTAGGAATTTGAGATCGGACAATCACTTTAATTCCATTCTTGTCCATGCTGGCGAAATGGCATCCGAAATAGATACAGATAAAAATTTTGAATCAATACCTAGACATCGAGTGCGTCGGCGAAAAAGACCGTTTGATTATGAAAATCAGGATGAGCCCATAATCGATTCACAGGAAAAATACAAAATTGAATTCTTTTACCGCCTGGTTGACACTGCAATCAATTCTTTAGAAAAAGATTTTCTCAACTGCAACATCTCAACAATTACATCTGCTTTTTATATCATATATATGAGCTAAAAGATGATAATTCTTCTGTAATTATGGACAATTTCAAAGAATTAGAAACCATTTTAATAGATGTAGAATCATCAGATATAAACAGCCTGGAACTTTGTGATGAAATATCAGTGGTGTGTTCTCTATTGGAAAAAGATTTACCACCTTTAGGAGTTTTGAAATTGATAGCAAAAATGAATTTTGCTCCAAAGTTGAGCATTTCTCTGAGAATTTTACTAACTCTTCCAATTAGTGTTGCATCCGGGGAACGTAGTTTTTCCAAACCAAAAATAATCACGAACTATTTGCGAACAACATTATCTCAAACAAGATTGTCAGATCTCGCCATATTAGGAATTCAATATGAACTGAGTAAAAGTTTAGATGTTTCTGAATTAATTAGAGATTTCTCTGAACTAAAAGTTCGTAAAAAACATTCTTCTGAATTATACTCCTGTTAACTGTTTTTTTTAAATTAAGTATTTTAAATGAAAAGTTATTATAAGTATTTGTGTCAATTACTGAGTTACACTATTGTTTTCTGGACATTAGCTACAAAAATACCAAATATCTTTTTTTAGAATGCTTATATTGTAGTTCCATAGGGGTGCAATTTTTTACTTTTACACGGAGCGGTTCAAATGCTAAATCCGACCCTGCGTGTAGGCTGCGTCGGAGTGAGTGTTAAATAAGTGAATATATGTGGACAAGCATTGTTATCAATAAATGAGGTCAAGCATTATTATCAATAAATATGGACAAGCATTATTATCAATAAATGTGGGCAAGCAATATCTCTATATATAAAACTCAACGTATATATACAACGTTTGTTCCAGCATCACTTCCGAACGGCTGAAGAGATTTTGATGAAACTTGGTGCACATGTTCCTCATTAACACACTTGAAGTGTAGAGGGTGTAAATAAGCCCTAACTTAGTCCCTCAGGGTAGAGTGGGCCAACTTTAGTGCAATTAGGCTTAATTAGAAAAGGGCCTCAGCAGCCACACGCGTTGAGTAACTTCAGCCAGATCGAACCGCATGTTTACCATGCAGCCGTCCTCAAAGGGTAAAATACAAATAACAAATGGGCTGATTAGCATGAAATTTGATACGGCTGGGACGATTCTGATGAAATCTTGTGCGCATGTTATTATTGGCAGACTTGATGTACTGCACGGGCATGCAGTCCTTACCCAGTACTTTAGTAACCTTAGTACTGATGGGACTCATCGAATTGAAACTTGATTCACATGTTTCAACATTTCAAATATGGTGGCGGTAACTCTGCTTTAATCTACCTTTGGGAAGATAATTGCCGATAATGCATGTAGGAATGCTTATTTTGAAAGGATGATGTAATTTTGATGAAACATATTTCAGTTAATGATTGAGTCACTTGCCTTGCTGAAATTTTTAACAAGAAGATATTCCATTACTGTTCAACAAAAAAATACTGCAATGAGAATTCGCCCCTATTGCACACCCTTTTTTGTAGGGTGGAGGTGAGTCATTGAAACTAATTTAGCAAATGGACCAATTAGAATGAAAATTTTATATCCAGGGTTTATAAAATAATAAGATGCCCACGAAATGGAGTTATTATATAGAAAGATTTGTAATACAGTATACTTATGATATAAACTGAAATGAAAGAAAATTTGTGTACTATTAATATAAGAATCATTTCAGTAATATTTCAGAAATATTCTTTCAATAAAGAAATAAAATGTAGACAAGCAATATTATCAATAAATGTGTAATTTATCCTTATGCAAATACTTTGTTTTCCCATCACTAGGCTTCATACGAAACAAAAGAAAAAAATCTGAACTTATATTAAATACGAAAAAAAAGATTTTAGTTGAGATTGAAACTAAATAGTTGATTAAAAATGTTTAAAACAATAAAAAAGAGTTTGATTAAATTGTAACAAAATAAATAATTTCTAAAAATGATTCCTAGGAAATAAACAATTAAAAAAATCAGGAAAACAAATGATAATTTAGTCATATTAATTACCAAAGTTTAAGCTTTAAATCTTAAAAAAAATTCATGGGATGTATTTTTCTAAAGCAATTTTCTTCATAATCATCATCATATGGAAAGAAATTAACTCACCATCTGCTTAATCTGCGATTTATGGGGCTTTTCTATATTTTATACGCATCCTGCGATTTCCGCAAGCTAGTTGGTTCAGCTTAAGGCGCTTATGTACTTGCAATTCGTTCAGGGAACTACTTCGCGAGCCGTTCAAAGATATTATTTTCACGACGAACCAAGGGAATGGAGCAAACCCACCTCGAACCACCTATCTTTGCTTTTCGGTCGGCAATGGAGGAGGGTCTTTGAAAGTGCTTCAGAATACGCCTTGGTTTGCAGATTTGACCTAGCAGGTGGGAAACGACGAAGTATGCTGGAACACGACCCCATTTGAACAGCGAATTCTTTTGTGTTCCCCAGAAAATCAACAGGATTTGGTTCGCTTTGAGTGGTTCACGAAGCGCTCGCCTCGAACCAAAAACCTCGTCCACACCAGCTAACAAGCTACTAGAGAACACTTCGGCTTTTTCGCATTGTGTCTTCATATGACGTCCCATAAAGGTGTTTCGCTTTAACGAAAATTATTTGGATTTTTTTCAAAGCGGTATATCTAAAAAAATCTATCTTATTAAAAATTTTCCGACTCTGGTGGGTTGAGACTCTATCAGACGGCAGCGTTGTGTGAGCACTTTCCCTCGGCCAAGAGGCAATTCCACTCGCCAAAAGTTTACAACACATGACGCATTGAGACAACCGGTCAGACAGGATTTCGGTCGTCATGGAAGGCGAACTACGTCACCGTCGAAATCACAACCGGTTGGTTTGAATTTTCGCTGCTGACTGTTTTTCGTCACTATTGTGTACATTTGTGAGCCGATTGAATACAGTCTGCAATTACCGGCATCCTGTCTGACCTGTTGTCTCAGTGCGTCAGGTGATACAGAATTTTGGAGAGTGGAATTTCCCCTTGGCAGACGGAAAGCGCTCACACAACTCTGTCATCTGATATAGTCTTTAAAGACCCTCAAATATAAACCGTAACGCCCTAATTAAGATGGCATTCTGTTTGGTAAATTTATTTCTTTTTCAATCCATATAAGAATGTAAGGAACACCCAAGGTACTTGGGCATGCCCAGGTGATTTCGTCCATTAAATTAATTACTACTTTGACAAAATCACACATTTAAATGTCAAAAACCCTGTAATTTCATGCCCTAGTTAGACATATCTTATGTGAGGGAGTTAACTTGCAACAGTTGAGATAATATGGAAAAATCACAGGTGGATGCGAAACTCTCACACGTGAACTAATAGGTAGCCATTGTTCTTCCTATTAACAAATTGCTGACCGATTAAAAATTGGATTCAAGTTTAAAAAACCTAAATTTTTGTCTTTAATTTGTGAGAATATATGAAACATTATGGATCACGATAATACTCGTATTTAGTGCCATCTACAGTGAAATCTGCGTATAACGATACTGTCTATAACGATAAACCTGCCTATAACTATATTTTCTTTGCTTTCGGTACAATTCCTATTTACTCAATGTATTTTCAACCTGTCTAGAAGGATAATCACTTTGAAGACTAACCTGTCTATAACAGTAATTTTACCTTTTTACAAAGCGGGTACAGTACAATCTCGATTTTTTTTCCTTTTTGAACAGGACTGCATTATAGTTGGACTGAAGGTTCACAGGAATGTTATAGTTGGACCGAAAGTGCACAGACTAATGTTCTAGTTGGACTTGCGTTAGAACAGGTTTCTGTTAAGAAAAGCATGAATGGCAACAGGTGGAACACATGTGCTTCTCGGGGTTCGTTCGGCTAGATGTGATGGAGAGGTGAAGAATAGGTTTGGAGTGATGTCGTCTTCCTTTTTTTTTTTTATTCGTGCTTTTACGAGTTGCTACTTAGTGTACAATCCATGTTTTCGTAAGATCTATTGAAGCTTTGCCATGTGCTTTAAAGGACAGATTGTCCCGAAGAATTCTTCATCACAGGCGTTTATACTAAAGTGTAGCATTATGGAGTTCTCGGTTTGAGTGAATAGTTTTTCAAGCTTCGTTTCCTCATCCTGATGTTAAGCATGCTTTGGTAAGACTTTTTTTCTCAACTGCAGTTGAAGATTCCTTTTTCTCAATATGTTGCAACATTCTTATAGTCACTATTACAGATAAAATAATATTTTTTTCCACAAGTGTCACATTTTTGTAGTAACTATACACATTTTGAATACACGTGTTTTAATGATTTTTATGGATTTAGATGTGTCGAATGTTTGTTCTACAGTAATGTCGTGGTTAATTCTTAATAAATAGTGTTTTTCTTGTCCAACTCAATCGTGTGCTCTTGCCTTTGGTGTACTAATCATTTATACGATCACAGCGCCATTTTATATGTATTTCTTTTCAGCTATAGGGTTAGGCCCAACTTAATATTTTTAGCCATACCATAACGACCTTGAAAAACGACAACCGATAGTCTAAGAATGTCAGATAACAGGAAAAAACCGCAGCCTGTTGTATGAGGGGAATCCGTGGGGGGAGTGATTGAAATGGGCACAAATATTAGCTGTTTGATGCCTCTGACCCATGGTACACACTAACTTGTTCATTCGCATTTAGAACTTCAGACTGGCCACTTGTTTTTTTTAAATTAGCTTTTGATACGTTAACAGCATGAATCTAGGATGGCATGGCGTAAAACATTGGCATTTGAAGAAAAGCTACAAACAATTTCGGGAATCGATCAAGAACTAAAGCAAGTTCTTGCGTCCAAAAAATATGGTATTTTTCAGTCGATAATAGATACTTATTTGAAAAAAAAGAAAAAACAACATTGGAGATTTGGAAAAAAGTAAAGTGAATAGCAAATGAAA
>BGPR01037798.1:0-14979 GCA_013235015.1 Araneus ventricosus | reverse complement strand
TGAATGTCCAACCTTAAAGGAATATGAATCCATACCTCCTGTAAATCTCACTGGGGAACGGATTGCGTAAGATTTTGTCGTCAGTTAAGGGGTTAATTATGGTCGGAGAAAATTATTTTGTCGGAAATATTCATTGCTTCCTTGGATTTCTTGAATTAATTTTTTCCTTCAAAAATCAGCTTACTTTGTTTTCCAGTCTGTAGTAAGCGTATGGACGAATTTTCTGTTTTATTTATTTATTTTTGTTTATTTACGCATCATCTTCCGGTGATAATGTTAAGTCAATGGAAACCTTCAAAATTTCAACACTTTGTTTGAAGATATTTGAGTGTTTAAATACTGAGATAGTTTAAAATGGAAATTTCTAATGTTATGGCTTAAGGATACCTTGAAAATATTAAATTTCATGTTTCTATTGTTGTAACTCTCAATATTTACTTAAAATAAGAGCCTAATTTTGTGGAAAACTAGCCATAATTATTCTTTATCTCTCATATTGTTGCTTTAAGTACTCAAGAAAGAACTGATTCGAACTTGGCGCTTTATATGGAATCCAATCATATTTGGCGATCGCTTAAATTTGAGGGTTACCGGAAAACGGAAGTGAATCCTCAGCGCGAAAGTTCTGTGAAACCAAAATAAACAAATCAGAAAACTGGTCCATTTCTAACCTAGTTTTCATTGAGTCCGAATGAGAAGAATTTTTTAGCTGATTAAATTTTCGTTTGAATGATTCTTGTATTTCAGTTAGGTTCTTTTGAGAAATATCTTTGCACCATTGCTCGTTTCTGAGCTAAAGAGCCTCCACTGATTTTAAAGTCCGCAGTAAATAAACTATCAACAAGTAACCAACACTCCGAACAACAAAAAAAAACGATACATTTTTTATTAACTCTTAATAATTCCTTAAAGTTAAACTCTAATTTGGATCTTTGTTAAGAATTTCCTTCTGTCAAAAATTGGCCAAAGTAAAACCACCTATATTTCTGTACCTATTGCCAGACAAAGAAATGAAAAAAATAAAAGGAAATTTAAGGTTTCGAAGTGTTTATGCAGTTGTACTATTATCCTGGAAAACTGTATATAAGTGACATGTGGTTTCAATACCCAGCGATTCTTTCTTTTCGACCACCTGTTGTCTGTTATAAAAGGTTCTTGGAAAGTCATTGAATTCCAAATCAAAATTCGAAATCAGTGTAAAAGTTTGAAACATGTAAAAATGTAGAAAGTTTTTATGATAATTTTATATTGAAGATGGAGATTTGATTCCAAGAGCCGGATAACGATTCTAAGAGAATTTTCACAGCAAAAAAATTATACAAGCATTTTGTTTAGTATATAAGATATTTACGGTAATAAAGAAGGTAAAACGTTTTCAGCTTCGCTGGTCTTTGTTATCGACTATTACTTAACTTAACACCACAGTATACCACCGAACTCGGAGCCAGGACGACCCCTTGTCGGTTGGTGGGGTATGCGTGAAACTTTATTGATAAAGCCAGAGCAAAAAAAAAAACATTTTATATATGTTAGGAATTGTATTTTTCCCAGTCTAGCTTAAAAGCGTAAGTTTAATTCCTTCCTAATAATATTTTCTTACTTTCCATACAAGCTCATTTCAATATTGTTGTGTCAGTGGAAAGATATCGGGAGATAACGATCACACGGTCTCTTCGTACTAATCACATGATGCGTGAGTGTTTCTCCGTTAAAAAACCAAGTGTAATGTTCGAATCTTGTGGAGATGGCTTTTTGAAATCAATAAGAACGGTCATGCGGTAGGATTGGTGAGCATAGACAGCTGAGGGGGGTCTTTTCCCTGTTAGCACGGCTGCGATGGGCGATGGCTATAACTAAACCTTTTAGCGAGGTGTAAGTTGATATGTAACTTAAGTAAGTAACAAACCCTAAATCACTCTTGTCTAGAATGTAAATAATACCTGTGTAAATACTTTTCTCATTTCGTATTATGCTTTTTTAATAAATAAATACATTAGTTTCATCTACTGTTTCTCCTTCTTTATCTTTGGTGCATTTACCCCTAGAGTGTACCTTAGATGTAGCATTTTTACCTGTAAGCGGATTTTGGGATTTTCCCCCTGCAACCCGTATTTCTACATAATTTATGGCGGCTCAGGCCGTGATCATAATAATTTCTACAAATATAAGGATTCAAAAAAGAGGATATTTAGAACAAAGGAATATAATAGTTAGTAATTTAACTGTTAGTTCTTTCAAGTCTTTGTGTTGTTGACTTTGAGAGGGCGGTGCCTTATGTATGGGAGAAGAGAGAAGATGAGTACCTAGGGTTAAGTGAGTCTGTGGCTAGTTGTTGTCACCATCTTTTGGAGAAAATTGTTTAGTTTTCCGCGATGAAGTGGATGAGTTTTCTGATTTTCGCCCTAGAATTGTTATTGTTCATAACTCTTTTCCAACAAAGTGGTTCTAGGTCAGCTGACGGTTTCGTTAGGTGGTACCGAAAATCTGCACATGACTAAAATATCTTGATTGCCATATTTTATTACCTTGAATGCGAAGAAGATTTTTAAAAATTAAAAGGAAAGATTTTAAATCTTGGAAAGATATGAAATTGGCTGTTATTTTCTAGATCAAAAATAAACTGTAAAGACTCTAGCCATCTACACTTAGAGAATGGACGCTCTTAGGACTTTTTTCTTGCTAACTTGACTGGAATCACTTATTGGGCGCGAAATTCCTACACTATAGTTATTGTTAGGTGGTACCGAAAATCTGCACATGACTAAAATATCTTGATTGCCATATTTTATTACCTTGAATGCGAAGAAGATTTTTAAAAATTAAAAGGAAAGATTTTAAATCTTGGAAAGATATGAAATTGGCTGTTATTTTCTAGATCAAAAATAAACTGTAAAGACTCTAGCCATCTACACTTAGAGATGGACGCTCTTATGACTTTTTTCTTGCTAACTTGACTGGAATCACTTATTGGGCGCGAAATTCCTACACTATAGTTATTTTGTAACCAAACATTACATAAAAATGGGTTATTGCAGGCATGAAGAGTACTGGTAAGGACTCAAATATAACCAGCGAGAGTGTTCTCCCCTAAACTTTCTCGTATACTTCCCCAAAAAGGTGACGTTTCCCCTTCCCCCGTGTGACTAAAAAAATTCGAACCTGTTGTTATCCAGAATCCAATGACTATCAGAAGGTTTTTCATTATAGCGATTGAAAAATATCTAGGCAAAGAATGAAATTCAAAGAGATTCGTAACGATTTTCTTCTCTTACCGGCTCAAGGACAAACTGACGTAATTCGCTACTCCGTTCTTCCAGTACGCATGCGCGTGGAGATGACGGATTCTCTTCAAAAGTAAATTATACGGACCCACAGACAGTCAACCCTTTGACGGATTTGGCCCAAAATTTTATACGGACCTACATTCATGACGATAAAAATGTGTATAAAATTTTATCCGTCTGGCTTTTCAAGTTTTTGAGTTACAGTGTTCGCATGACCTCGAACATATAGACAGACAGACTTCCCGCTGACGGATTTTGTCCAAAATTTGATAGAAACCTACAAATTATGTTTAAAGACCACATACCAAATTTCATCCCCGTAGCTCTAATAGTTTTCGAGTTATCGTGTTCACAGACAGACAAACACAATTCCAAAATTGTGTTTTTCGGACTCAGGGAGGTCTAAAACGTGGAGATCCGTCAAAATCTCGAGTTTGAATTTTTTGACGATTACAATACTTTCTCTTTGTATACTTCGTATACGAGAAAGTAAAAAGGGCTTTAACTCTACACTGTAAAAAATATCCGTTTTTTCCCCGGACTTTTTCCGTATATTTGACGGTTTAAAGCTGTTTTGTTGACAAAACGGTTTTTCACCGTTTTTCGCTCCAGCCATAAACGGTTTAAAACCGTCAGTTTTAATTTTATTTTTCGTCATACGGTATTGCTTCCCGTACGATAACTTTCCCTTTTCTTAAATGTAATTTTATTGCATTCATTTCATGTTTTTAATAGGGTTCCATCTCCGTAACCTTAAAACACGTGTTCTGGCAATAGTTGATTTTTACACCACTAGGTGGCGCCACTAGAGCTATAGTGACTCTAAAACTCAATTAGATTATTTTTTCTATATTTTATGAAGTCTCCGGTGGTCTAGTGGTTAGAGCGACTGCCTTTTATTTCTATGAACGCGGTTTCGATCCCCGGCTCGGAGGAGTTAGAAGTTTTTTCACCATCTTGCATCGAAATCGTCCAAGTAAGTTCAATTAAAAATTAAACTAATTGAAGTTAATAATTAAGCCTTGATTAATTAATATTCCTAATTGATAATAGACATCAGCACATTTCAACTCAACTCGAACAGAAGGAGAAAAACAACTCAACTCAGTCGATGACGTCACATACTTCGATGACTTAATTTTTTACGGAGAAAACTTGATTTCATACGGTAAAAAGCCGTTGTGACTACGGATTTACTTCATAACTTTTACGGGAAAAACTTGTTCCTGTATGTTAAAAAATCGTTTTGCCTACGGATTTACTTCGTAACTTTTACGGTTTTGCACAACCAACCCAGCTGCCAGTTTAAAACCGTAAATTTTACGGGATTTTTTTTACAGTGTGTGAGCCCTATCCGGCCTCAAACAGCCCCTTTCGACAAAGGCTTGGACAAAGGAAAGGCTCGGGCAGTTTCGGGTGCCTGAGTGCATTTTACGGGAGAAAAGCGGTTCCTTTCTTTGTTGGCAATTAATCGCCCAAATTCGTGTGCCGTTCTTCTGGAGATTCTGTAAAGAAAGGGAGGATTCCATTCTGTTTTCGTGTACGAAAATTTACTTCAATTTTTGAGGTTCTGGAATTCTCAATCTAGCCAGGTTCAGAGAGTTAATGGGAGAAAGATGATATTGTATAAAAGTATCTTGTAACTTTAAAACCCTTATTAAGGTATTGACCTCCTTTGAGGGTAATTGGTCCTAGGCATCAATTTCGCATCTTTTTCATCATCAATACTTTTATCAAGCAGCTCTTGGGGAGTCTCGGAAACTCTTTTTCATGCATAAAGCGTGGAAAATGAAAAAAAACCAACCCTGACATAATACTTTTGTTTATATGTGAAAGAATGCCTCCATTCAAAAAAAAATTAAAAAGAACTAAAGTTTGTTTTTTGGATTATTTTAAATCGTTTAAGATACCCTAAGATAGACTAGGTTCGGAGAAAAAATTTTAAAAAGCATGCACGAAAAAGATTTACAGAGTTAACTAACAAAAATGGACTTAAATAGTCACAATTAGAAATAAAAATTCGTATATCATCAGTAGTTTTTAAAAATATTTGTTTTTTAAAAGAATTTTTATAAAAAGTTCAATGAACTGAAAAATATGGAACATATTTCATTTTAATTTCGCACGTGTACTTATCAAACTATCAATAATATAATAGACCGCAAGATAAAATTTATTTTAATAAATAAATACTTTATGAACATTCAAAGTTGGTGTCATTGATTTTTTGTCAAAATTATTCTATGTGTCAAACTGAAAGTGACTGAAAAACATGACTAAATAAATCTAGCATAAAGACTTCTGCCTATTACACCCTCAAAGGGTTTTGACACTTGTGTATCAAATTTTAATAAATGGTTTTGGAGATATCACGTTTTCCATGGACCAATTTTAGTGAAATTTTAATTTTTCAGATAACGTATTTAAAAAATATTATAGCACATTAGTTCAAATAAATATCAAGGAATAAGAACAAAAACAAAGACCGTTTTATAATCTTAAATGTTGTGGCTTTATTTTTAGATCATAAAAAAGTTTTTGAATTTTTCTTCGAAAATCGCCTTTTCAACCTAGTCGGAAACCTTAAAGGCAAAAACATTCCAATCCCTTTGAAATGGATTTAATGGAAAATAATTATGGTATACAAATATTTCTTGCCTACCATATCTCTAATGCATTCTCAAATTTATAAATAATTTTTTCGTCTTGTCAATCATGTCTTTCTCATGTTTTTCATACAATCAAGCCAGTTGTTTATTATAGCAAAGATAAAAGGCAATAACATTCTAATCCATTTGAAATGGAATTTATGGAAAATAATTATGGTATACAAATATTTCTTGCCTACCATATCTCTGCATCTCTAATGCATTCTCAAATTTAATAAAGAAATTTTTGTCTTGTCAGTCATGTCTTTCTCATATTTTTCATGCAATCAAGCCAGTTGTTTATTATAGCAAGGATTAAAAATATGAAAAATAGTCCTCACTGTCCATTTCTTATCTGTAGGGGCATTTCACACGTATCTAACAGCTTATCTGCTTTCAACTCCGTATCACAGTTATATCTTTTAAATGACTCATTGTTTCACAGATACCTATCTTTTGAAATTATTATTCCATCGTTTGACATTTTCTTCCAGGTCTTCGAAGTTAGAAACTACGGTTACTTATAAATTATTTTAAAGCAATTAAACTAAACCTAAAAGTTGCAAAATATAATATAATTCAGACATTCAGTTTATTTTACAAAAAAACCCCCAAGGAAAACATTTAATTTATTTATAAAAACTACTGAATTTAGTACTCAACTTTTAAGCATTAAGATATGACCTCAAAAATATTAAACAGTAAATGGGTACCAAACTTGAGTTTAAATCATTTTCAAGGGTAGCTCAATCAACAGGGTTTAATGGTCCAACGGCCAAACTTTTTCGAAATATGTCACATACTTGGGAAAAAAAGCAGGGTAAAACTGCCTTTAAACGAGGATTAACTTAAATTATATCATAAAAAATGTAAGATCTGTAGACCTAGACAAGCGGTGATTATTTTTATAGTATAATTAGGTGCAATAGTGAAAACAGAATTTTGTTAAAACTTGGTTGATCATGTCAGAAATGTGAGTGAAAAATGAAAACGCGACAGGTGGCGGTGTTGAATTTGGTAAAAAAAAATGATAAAAAGGTAGAGGCGATCATATTGAATCCATTGACCATTTTCAAAGATAATTCTACGAAGAGAAGAGAATAAATCATCAGTGTATTTTAAAGTTTAATATTTACTGAGAGTAGAACCATGAAAGTTGATGCCCGCTACACCAAGTGAAAATAATATAAACAATAATGTTCACACTTTTGTGAAAGAAAGATTTTTGTGTGCGAAATGTTTTTCTTTAAGGAATCTTAAGATTCGATGTTGATGATTTGAAATTATAAGTATGCCATGAAATTAGAGAGTATGCATAAAATCAACACGAACAGTCATGCTTATCGAAGATTAATTAAGACATTGAACATTAAAACATCAGTATAACAAATTTAGAAATTTCCTAAGAAAAATGAACTTCATAGTTTCCTGCACAAGCACCAAGTAGAAAAATAAAACAATAATGTCACCCATTTTGTAAAAGAAAGATTTTGAGGGAACTAGAGTGCAATCCTCCTTACACTAGAAACAAATGTTTATTAAGAATCTTAAGATTAATTCGATTATTTGAATCCTAATAAGATGCGCATAAAAATCAGATGACAAAGTTAAGCCTGAAGAGTCTTAAGGACATTGAACATCAAAACCTTATGAAGGAATAACAATTCTAAAAATTAATAAAATGAACTAGTAGAATTCAACAATAAACGACGTTTTTTTACTTTATTCTTAATCTTCTCCGCATTTGTTAAATTATATCATGAGGGGGTAGATATTTCCTTGCACAAAGTTACTAAAGGTCCATTTAACTACCTTTCGTTATTTTCATTAAGTATGGTGCTTAATTCTGTATACAGGTCGTGAGAAAGTTCTCACCTTGTGTTTCGCATTAGACTGCATGTTTATTTAGCTTTACAGAGAAGTCCACAAAGTATCGAAAAGACATGACTTATAACGTATGTTTAATTCTTATAGACGCTAAATTTAGTTTCGAGAAATTGCATGATTGTTCAATTAGACTTAAATTTACATCGAACCTAATTTCACGTAGGGTCGACATCTGCAACAATTAATCTGGATAGCAGGAAAAGTTTAAAGCAAGTTAGGCGTTATATTTGATAATCTTGAAATGTTCTTCCTTCCATTTTCTCTCCCACTGATGATACAGGATGTCACCACAAACATCAACATCAATAAAAATATACGATGATCCATAAATTGATACTATGCAGTCGTATGATCGACACTTTCTATACCTTCGATCATTTCGTCACTATCATCATCACAATCACTTTCAGCCTTTAAATTTCAAATGAGAGATCAAATTGATACAACAATAACGATATTTTCGAAATTTTTTCTCATTGCGATATAAATATGAGACCGCATGCACTGCCAGATGAAAAAAAATAAACATTCGTTATTGTTGTAAAATTAGTTTTTCCTTCCTCTTAAATTTCAAAAAACTTGAGGAGGTAGGTCTGATTTGCTGACGATATTATTTTGTTTTACTGAAAGGCTGACAAACCGCTTGAAATTCATCAGTAAAAATAGGAATTGGCCGATATTTTACAACACGATTTGGTCACGAGGACATTTAGGGGACCAACGAAATTGTAAAAGCAAAGAAAATGATTGGGTTACCTGTTCACAGAAAGCTGAGATAGATTTGCAACTTTCATCAATTCCAAAGTATAATCGGAAAGTGCATTGGATACTTTGCGAGTAGTGTACTTTTCCAATGAAGATTTGGTTCCGATATCCTTCTGATTGCGAAATTTAATTTTTCTTTTTATGCTAAAATTAATGTGCCAGTGTGCATTTGTAACTCCATAAGGTAAAAAATTATTTCATGTGACTAATATCTTTGAACTAGCCTTATTTTTTGACTTTTTCAGTCTCGAATGATGCTGTTTCCTGATTGTAACCCCTGTTTTTTGAAGAAAATGTCCTGGTTATCCCATTTATTCTTTTTATAGCTTCCTATAGATTAGATTATATTTCGATTTTTCCCTAATATGCATGTATTGATTTCTGAAATTTTAATCTGCTTTAAAATGAATCTTTCAATCGCCACCAATTTTAATTTGAAACACATTACTTCCTACTAATCGCATGTGAAGGTACTTTCACGCTTAACTTTTAGACTCGCAAGAGTCAGCTATTTATCGAACCCGAATCGGTATCGCCGTCTGGAACTATAACTCGCAGCGGTCTTGTAACTTCGTCTTTTGTAACTATATAACCTTCCCTTGTATAGCAGGCCATTCATTAGATATTCCAAATGCGCACAACATCTAGAGATGACATCTCATATTGTCAGCATCCTGTGCTACCTTCTCCAGTTACATCGCATTTCACAACCATTGTCCTGATCGTTATGCCGAGTAGAACACTGTTCAAATTTTTCAAGTAGGAAACCCAAAATTAGTGTGGGGAAGTCGTTTGAAATCAGTTCTGAACTGGTTTTTTTTACGAGAAATAAACAAGGAAAATATTCGTTAAAGTCTCCTTCAAGCATGACGGCTGTGGTCACCCACGTTCAGCAATCATATCTCTTACCAAAATGGAAATTCTTGAACACGGCAAGGAAAAAAACTAAGGTCTTGAAAACCTATGGAAAATAGCATAGCGGTGAAAACCGGATTTCCAAACCAAACCATTCCAGGCTTAGTGCTTTCTTTCGTGTGGCAGACAAAGCGTTTGCTCTAATGTGGACCTCGCTCAGGCTACCCACTTTGAATCTCACAGAGTGGGTAGTAGGATAGGAGGATCGAAGACCGTGAGCATCGCACCTTGGAGCGCATCTCATGGAACGACTGCCTGATTTTGACTTCAATGGGTGGGGAAAACCAGTATTAGGACAAATAGGATGGAATGGAGCAAGTGAGAATTTGGCCGGTTAAGAGCTTGCCTGCTTGTAACTCTTCTCGCCCTGGCTGGTTCGAACTTCAATCGTAATGTTTCTTAAATTCATCCACAGATGCACTCGCATTAAATTTGGTCTATGGACGCTTTTATAAACATGCCATTCATTCTGACAAGACCGCATCTTTCCTTTGAAATGCGATACAACATCACTTGAAGAAACTTCATAAATGCATAAAGAAGCATTTAATTGAATTGGGGCTTACACAACCCCAGAGCCGAGCCAGCATAGAATACTGATTTAATTTAACATCATAAAATGTTTTTTTTCTTAATTCTCTCTTAAAAATAATAAAACCTTTCAACATTGCTTCAGTTACTTCAATGGCTCGAAAATTTTTGCTACTTTGTAGCCATTCATTCTATACTTGTAGCATTGACCGGCGGACTATTTTGGCTAGTAGTTTCAATTAATTTTTGTATTTAATTATCGAAAGCATTTTGTATTACCTTTGATTCTTATTGTGGTGAGTAAAAGTCTGTAAGTTAGTGAGTTTTTGTTATTTATATGAAGTTTGACTCATCACATGACGATACATAAGTTTTTACTAAGCCCCCCACCCCTCGATCGCAATCCAGATCGCCTCTGCTAACGAGATTCGAAATAAAAAAGAATCAACTCTTCTTCTTTCACATTTCGATAATATCAACATAATCTGATTTAAAATCTCTTCATGAAATTGTAAAACTGATGAGTAAAAGTTGAATTTTACCCATCTATTTGATCGGAAAGAGTGAAGAAGACTTACCGTTTTGTTGAAAAGGAAATGTGTAGACCTGCTAGCGATATAAAAAATGATATTCGGAATACCCTAATATCTTCTTCCTCAAACTTGTGTTCGGTGGAAAAATGACATCTTGAATTTCATCTATTGTATAACAAATTTATTCTGTTTCTGACATTTGTTAGCTTATTCTTCACAGAATAATAGATAAGATTAAAAATTCATAACTTTTTTCTTTCAAACAGGTGCGTCATCCAACCAATTTCTGTGTTATTACTAATCCTTTCAAATGACAATAAATTATTTCTCAATCTAATTGTAGTATGTTACTGAATAAGGTAATTGATATATTAATAACAGTCCTTGACAGTGGCGAATCCTAGGGAGGCTTATGGGGCTTGCGCCCCTCCCAGAATAGCCAGAATTCTTTGATTTTATTTAAAATCATTACAACTGTTTGTTCTAATTTCCTGTGGAAAAGTCAATCATTTCTTGAAAATTCATCCTTCTTTTGACCATTCCATTCAGTCTGCAAAGCTGTTGATGCATGAAGACATTTTTGAATAGTTATTTTCATTGTAATTAGTACATCAAAATCATTGTATCCTTTTATGAGTCTATGTCAGTGAGTAAAGTTCGTAAAGTTTAAATGTCTTTGGCTACATAAACCATGAGGTCGTGACATTGGTCACTCACATGATTCAAACTTTGCTTAGACATCAACCCCACCCCTCCCTGACACCCAGAATCTTGATCGTAATTGGTCCCTTATAAGACTGGAAAGAAAATAAATTATTTTAAATGGACTTTGGTACATATAGAAGTATCCTCAGAAAAACGGCAGCTTTTTTCTTGAAAATAGATTAGTAGAGTCACCGAATTTGACTGTCCGTTATCATAACTTCAATTCTATTAAAAATTTGAGTCGTAAAATAACAAATTATGTGTAAAGATGTAAATGGTATGTATGAAATCATTTTTAGCAGAAAGCGCTGCGTGGTTACAGTTAGAGAGCCAATATTTAGATTCATGTATCATCAATTAAATATTTTAACATAAAGATAAAAATCCCTTACGCTGTTTTGAAGTAATTAAAATATGTTATATATCATCAGATTTGTTTGTCTCCAACTCACTATAATAATTTTATTAAAATAGTTTAATGATAAGGTTAGAGGAATTTTTTTTGTCTAAAAGTTGCCTAGATTGGGCCACAAGCAGTTGCCTAAATCGGACTGTTGAAATCAATCTTGAACTAGAGGAATAGCGAAATAAGCAGTTATAATCACTAGTATTTCTCATAAATTGGAAGTAGAACAAGTCAAAGGAAAAAACACTGTAAAAGGACATTAAAGTCATCACATGTTGGTTCAAAATGAACAAAAACTGTTATACAATTTTCCATAATATGTGAGAAAACAAAGAAAGAAGAAGAACTGATAGAGTGCATAAAATTTCATATTTGGGTTCATATATTGTATGGTACTGAAGTCTCTCCGAGGAGAGAATGCTTAGAGGACCTACAGACCGTACCAAAATGCCATAGTAGAGACAAGTATATATACTTTGCTAATAATCAGTAGATCTACATATCAGCTGCGGGAATCGAATAGACAACGTTATACGATTCCGATTAAATAGCTGCTAATATATATGTCAAGTGAAGTGACTAGCTCAAAGAAATGACGTAAAATCTTAAAGAAAAAATGCTTCGAATCTTACGGGTCTATTCTGGTACCCCCGGTTGGGTTGGGAGACGTCACTTTTTCCGCACGTTAACAACGGGAAAAGTGCCCCCCCCCCCCCCAACCGGGGGTACCAGAATAGACCCGAACGATTTATAGATGGGTAGAATTACCATACGTCCAGTTTGTCCTGATTTCAAGATCACGTGCACGCTAATGTCTAGATTTACGCCAACGAGAGATGTCATTTCGCCAGTGAAAGAAAATCCATTGTTTACACTTTGGCACTGAACGAATTCTTTCGATGACGGAATCCGTTCGCATAGCTGAGAGAGGGAAACTGTCCTTGTCATATGTGAAAGAACTACTGATAGATAAAGCGAATCCCGCTTTATTCTGTCCAGAATTAAGTATCTACCAAAAAAAAAAACCACGAAAAAGTATACGAGAAAGAGAACGAACCTTCTTGTTCAGAGCTCAGCTCAAACTGAAAATTACAAGTTTTGGCAGTTTTGTTTTTGTTACGAACTCCCCCACAAATGTAAGGGAGGTCAGTCCATTGAACCCTATGAGGGCCTGGCCGGATGGGGGAGGACCCTCCTTCGACCTTTAACCTTTTCTTGCAAGTCAGTTGCTTGCTGTGAGCGAGAAAGGTCAGTTCTATCAGCGACGCTCCCACTGTGAGGTGTCACGGATTTTTTAGGACACATGCTTGTGGAGCGGGGGAACTCATGTGCACTCGTTTTGAATGCCGAAGAGAGGCACATTATATTAACATGAATATTTAGGATTGATTAATGTACCATTATCTGCTGCTAGTATGTATACAATATGATCTCCTGGTCGACAAGGAAATAAAGATGTTGAAAATACTAGATGTCATCATTTGGAACGTAGATAAGTACTTTATCAATTATTACATTTTTTAAGTCAAAATAAGTTAAGAATTCTCCTGATAATCTTGTGCGAAATAGAGAACTTTTCCACAGTTTTGTTCTATTTTTCATGAATATACTTTTTATTTACCAAACGTTATTAAAAATCGTATATTCTTTGCATTCTGTCGTCTTAATTTTTTTCACTTGCTAAAACTCTTTGCTAGTATTATGAAAGACTATCGTTGGAAGGCAGCTATTAATAAAATTTTATACTATACTTTAATTCCCTAAGATCTTTTTCTCCGCCGGTGTGTCAGGATTTCATCTAAAAAAATTATGGTAACCCTATAGATGGGTCAACAAGTTCAAAATACTATTACAAAAATTTCAAATTGTAACTGCCAACATTTCAATCAGGTGATAGCATTGAATAGTATACTTCCTTATTATTGAAATTGAAATGGCGAGACAAAATGCAATACCCAAGAAACGATGTGATATATCAATCGACAAAGAATCTTTACGGATACAGTTACAAAAACAATGTGTAATACTATGTTATCTATTCAGTATGCCAGGCAGTTGATAGTATATATGTTGCAGTTTGCAATTAAATTAAAGCGAAAGCGAAAATGTGATTTTAAATGACCTTAAACGGCTTGTTGTTAAATTAATTCTAAACATTTTACAATTTCCTTAAAAATTTAATAAAAACTTTTGTGCACGTTTTAGAAATTAATATCCTATTCATAAAAATTTATAGATAAAAAGAACAACCAGGTAAAATTAATGCTGTATAGAAAAGATATCACCTTGACTAAAGAAACAAGCGAAAATTGAAAGTGTTAATAGTTTAAAATAAAGACCGCTAATCTGATAAATAAATAAAAAAATATTCGATGCAAATTTTGCAATAGACGTAAGTTGCAGAAACTCTTTTTTTCCCATGATTTTAAGGAAATAGAATAAAGGCAATCCTTTTTTTCACTTTCTCGTATACGAAGTATACAAAGAGAGTGTATTGTAGTCGTCAAAAAATTCGAACTCTAGCTTTTGATGAATCTCCACGTTTTAGACCCCCCCCCCTGGGTCCGAAAACATAATTTTGGAATTATGTCTGTCTCGCTGGGTGGCTGTCTGTGAGCACGATAACTTGAAAATGAAAGGGATGAAATTTGGTATGTAGTCTTGATACATCATTTGTAGGTTTCTATCAAATTCTGGACAAAATCCCTCTACGTCCACTACTATAGTCTGTCCGCTTTGATGTGAACAAGATAACTCAGAAACTTAAATAGCGATATGGAAACGTTAAATCTTATGTTGAGGGTCGAGCGATCTCTCTCTGGTATGGCTTGGAATCTTGGAAAGTGAGGGTGCCGGTCAGGTGTCGTCCTCGTTATCTGACCACTGTTCAAAGTTACGCGTTCCATCCTCAAAATAGCTCTCGTTGGTCTTCAAAACGGTAAGCTAATCTAACTAAACTAAACTCTATCTTCCTCTTTCAACGCATGCGAAACTGCAAGCGCTGTCATTAAATTCCAACAATTTAAGAACCTATATCGTCACCGTTGTGTTAAAATGCTGTAAGTAAAATTTGCCAAGACATTTTATATATGTAAAATATTTGCATAGGTTAGCTAAATCTACTATCAAATTGTTGTATGCGATATGTGATGGTTGTATGTTGTTATAAAATGCCATATGACGACAGTGGTTCCAACTGTTACATCAGCATTTCCTATGTTTTGCTGTGTGTGGCTTTTGACATACGGCATTTTGATATAACAGAGATGAGATCTCTACTAATAATAAAGGAGAATGTGTGTGTG
>BGPR01037797.1:0-13868 GCA_013235015.1 Araneus ventricosus | reverse complement strand
CCTGGTGGTTTTGGACAGGCTCGAAAGTTTTCCCACTTTGGTACTCGTTCCACTCGCATTTGCAGCGGTCAGAAACATGATTTTGCTAGTTATTTCATTGTTTTCTATTAAGTTATCGAAGGTATTGTAGTGTTCTTCATTATTTTTATTGTCAGGTGAGAAAAGTCTGTAAAGTTAAAGTGTTTTGGTCTACATAAGCCATAAGATTTGACATTCGGCATGACGATACAAAATTTTTTATATCTCAGCCCCCGGCCACTGGCTGTAATCATCAACATCCTCGAATTTTGCTGAATATTCACATTTTAGAAACCCCTAGGACCGAATAAACCCAGATTTGACTGAAATAAAATTTTGACCCTTTATCTGTAGACGCAATAATTCAAAAACGGAAAGAGCTGGATGAATGAAGTTTGGTGTGCGGTCATTACACCCAAATTGCAGATCTAAAATGTCAAATTTTGGCTTAGTTTAGTTGTATTCCCGTTTTGAAGCAAAACGATTGCTATTTGGTGACGGACCTCGTCACTTTGAACCGCGGTCAGATGACGAGGACGACACCTGAGCTGGTATCTCACCCCCCAACGGGAGGACGTTCGGCCCCCTACGTATGATTTCACGTGCAACAGGTCCACAGACACCGTAGATCTTTAGTGGAATCGGGTTTCGAGCCTGGATCCCCCTGCGCGGAAGGCGAGACCCTATCACTAGGCCACCGCTAGATTTATGCTGCCTGTTGGTAAAAGGAAGAAAAAGGATTTTAGTGTTTTAGTAATTTTTAGTAAATTTTCGAGCGTCTGTGGTTTTAGGGTTTTTATCTTGGGGTTTAATTATTGATTCCTAGTTTGTTATTGTGTGTGTGTGGATTTTCTTGTTTCATCCTGTGTGTTTATTGGCATCTTTAAAATGAGATCAAATGTATTTTTTGCACCCTTGGATGGCTTTTGAGGTTGTACTTTGCTCCTGTATTAATAATTCTCCCAGTCCGAGAGGTTTGCCTGCCTCGGCTGGTTGAGCCAGAGTACTTAATTAGAACATCTCGATGTAATTATTCTCCACCTTTGTTTACAGGTACAGAATGTAACTTAAAAAATCTTTTAATAAATCCTCTGGCTCTCCCTCCCTTCCGGGCCACTTGAGGTCTTAAGCCTATTAGGCAGGCCGGTCCGGGGTGGGTAGTGTGCACCGCACCAGCGGGAGGTTGTTTGATCCGCTACGTGCGATTAGGTATTGTGACACTTGCGTATAACGGCATTTGCGTACATGCCATTAACATCTAATCAATCGTCTGTAGCTCAACGGTAAGAAAGGTTAGGTAGTGATTAGTGTAGGTTAATTAGAATTTATGGCTGTTGGCAAGAATATTTTGCGAGCTGATCGAAAAATAGAAAGTTTATCTGGACATAAAAGAAATTTCGAGAAAAATTCTGATTTGTATCGATATAGGTAATTATATATATAAGATCAGGTTCTTTTAGTAATAAATATACCAAAACGAGAGATTTAATATACCTCCAGCGCGGGAAATAAAACGAAACTAGAGTTTAAGAAAAGCGATTTTGGAATACATTAATATAGTACTAAGATTTTAAAATACATAATATTAGAATTTAAAGTAAAATTAAGTGAGATTATTACATATATATATAAGATCAGGCTTTAAAAAGGTGAAAGGCAGTCCATTTTGATCATGGAAGAGACAATATTTGCTTAAATCTTCTTTTATTCAGGCATTACGTTATTTCTTCATAGGTAAAGTATTTAATTTTTACGTATCTCCATGACCAGTATTCAGAAGGTTACGCCTGAGCGGCGGATTGCTGTTGAAAGCTTACATGCTGGCGTGAAAAAGGGCAGAAAAGAATGCGCAGAACGCTTAAGTACCCAGAAGAGGGAATTTCCCCTTTAGAAACTCGTGACTTGAAAGAAAGTTGTAGTGCGTTTATTATGATGAAAGTAGAAGTATTTAAAATGAGGTGTCGTTAAGATTATTTAGGTAAGTTAAAAAATTAAAATATCACATATATATGAGAAGAATTAGCATTTTCCATGATTTTTTCCATATATTTTTTTATAGAAGTTCATTGAACAATCTATAATAAAACACTTAACGAAGAAATTGTCCAAATTGATCTAAATATTACCCAACAACATGCCAAATTTCACGATTGTACAATGTTCACATTGTTGTAACCTCTTCAAAACTTTTCATATCAGTCACTAACGATCATTGATCTATAGTTAATAATATATACGCATCTGCTACTGCACGCAAGTGTCGCATAATCGTGCGATTTCTCGCGTAACAGCCCCATACACGTTAGATTTTCATCGGAATCGGGTTTCGAACCTGGAACCCTCCGGCCCCGAGACCTTTCCATTAGGCCATCGCGGCCACTATCTGAGTTTGGAAGAAAACAGTCAAAGGGAGTATCTGTCTGCCCACTCGCGTGTATGTGATTCGGTAACTCAAAACTACAATGAGCAAGATGTATGTCATTTGGGTCATGTTTCTGATCACTAGAATTAAACATGCGAAATTAAAGTTTGGACCAAAACTCGCATCGAGTTGACTGTTTATCGTTGCGTCTATTCCTGTGCATCGGAGCACGATAAGTGAAGAACGCAATAAGCTGGATGCATGGATTTTAGTATTAAACCAAGATTGTATGTCAGTGTCAAATTTTGGACTCAATCTGTCAAAGGGAAGAAGTGTTCTCCTCGAATGCACTCTCAATTTTCTGTACTAGACGATGAACCTAAACACAGAACACGACATATCGTCACTATTATATCAAAATGTCGCATGTCAAATTTGGCAAAAATTTAATTGGCGCAAAACACTTGTAGGGGAACCCGGGGGTAAAATGGAATACTTAAAGTTTGAAAGGCTGTAAAATGGTAAATAATACTCAGAGACGTTTGAAAATGCAACGTTATAAAATATATTTACTTCTATGATCTTACATAAATCGTTATTTACGGTTTAGTAAACTTTGTCAAATGGTTCGTTTTGCCCCAGTTTATATCTGTAATTAAAAATTAAACAAAGGAAAAGTAAAGTTAACGACAAAACTCACAAAGGAGAAATGCATCTTCGTCAGCACTTTCTACTCCGGCAATAGGCAAATTACACTGGGGCGAAACGGAACCGGGTGCCGTTTTGCCCCAAGTGCGAGGTTAACAAAGAACTACTGTAAGGCTAGGCTAGAAACTAAGGAACTCCAATACAAGTACATGAATGAACAGTTTAAGGAGTAATATTAAGGAAAAAGCAGAGCTTATTCAAACATAATAGTAACTTATTTGAATTAACTTAGGAAGAAAACTCGGTGAAACTATAGTATTATGTTCAAAAACGAGGAACTCTTCTAAACTGTGCGTAGTAGCCAACTCTCATGGACTTTGATAGTTCAGTCATGTGCAGTAGGGTGTGTTATGAAATTCCAGGAGTTTCCGCAAATTTGCGCAACAAACTGGGCGAAACAATCGCCGCGGGGGGGGGCTCTGTTTTGCCCGAGGTTCCTCTACAGGTTAACTACTGTTATTCCTTAAACATTGATAGAAAACATCCATATAGACATAAACATCCATGGTAGTTGCAGTGGATTTCTCATGTGTGTTATTTTGTATCCAAATTCAATGATGATCCAGTTTGTCTTTCATGATTCATTAACACACACACACACCACTACAACGTAAATATATAAGATAGAAATAAATGCATGGTTTAGAGCCAGATCAAATCTACACCCACTCGGTTCAAAATCTACACCCTCTCGGGGGTAGGGGAAATAGGAATCTGAAAGTGAATCCCTTCGGGGGTGGGGATGACAGTTCTACTTTTCCCTTTCTGGGGATTACTGTACCCAAGTTGCCACAGTAGTGTTGCTTTCCAAGTGGTGGCTCGTGTTTTGTGATAGTGGGGGTTTTGTAACTTATATTACTACACTGTTCATTGATGTATTTTTGTATAACTTAATCTTCTCTTTTTTTAAAATTAATTTTGGATAGTTAAAAATTAGGTTTTTTTAAGTGATGTAAGAAGATTTTTGAAAGAAAATTTTAATTTCTGGTATAATTTCGGTCGATAGTTATGAAATTATCAATAGTTATCTCTCGAGCAAGTACATGTCGGGGGATTGCAACATTGCCACTCTGCAGGTTGCAATACTACCGACCGTCGATAAAATTGCTCGAGTCTCAGAACTATCGATAGTTCAAAACTATTGACTGGAAGAACACCTATCGATAGTACTGCAGAAGAGAAAACTATCGATAGTTTGGGAAAACTGTAGACTCTATCGTAGCTCAACTATCGATGTTTTAAGTAGTGCTCCTTAAACATCGATAGTTCAACTACCGATAGTATCGATAGTTTCAAAACAATCGATACTATTGATAGTTCAAAACTATTGACTGAAAGAACACCTATCGATAGTACTGCGGGAGAGAAAACTATCGATAGTTTGGGAAAACTGTAGACTCTATCGTAGCTCAACTATCGATGTTTTAAGTGCTCCTTAAACATCGATAGGTCAACTATCGATGTTTTGAGTAACGTTCCTTAAACATCGATAGTTCAACTATCAATTGTATCGATAGTTTCAAAACAATCGATACTATCGATAGTTTGGGAAAACTGTATTAGCTATAACTGAATATACTATCGATAGGCTCATTTTCAGTCGATAGTTTAGAAACTATCGATATTATCAATAGTTTCAGTCGATTGTTTCAGTAGATAGTTTTGAAACTATCGATAGTTCCAGTCGATAGTTTTAAGAAAACTATCGACTGGAGGGAGAAAACTATTGATACTATCGATAGTTCCGACAACCCGATACTATCGACTTGGCTTCGATAGTATCGATAGTCTATCGATGTTTAAGGAACACTGGTTTTAAGGAAGATTATTAACTACATCTGCTCACAAATTGTTGAATGTTGTCACAAAATGCCGTATATCGCTACCGGCTCCAGCTATTAGATCAAATTTTCGCATGTTTTGCTGTATGTATTTTTTGACATACGACATTTTTATATAATAGCTGCCATATTGTGGGTATATTAGAGAAGTCGAGGAGAGAAGAGTGTCAATAGTGGAGTCTCGTAATGCCAGATTCATAATATCGCACAATGTGAAACTAACCGCAAAAGATAATTTAAGAAATATTGTTCTGATTAATGCTTATGACACGCGATAGCTAAGTGCTCATGTTCAGGAACACTATTATTTAGATTATTTGCATACAGCTTTTCAGAATGGAAATGACGAACGAGTGATTGCACTCTCATCGCTTTCTTATCGAGCGGAAAAATAAAGCGATAGCGGGTCGTTGGTTATCGCTCGCTATTATTAACCAAGAGGTTCTGACGCTTCAACAAGTGCTTTTTTATTTGCCATCCACTCGATAACATTCTCCACGCAAATGGAAATGTTTTGTTCGGGGGAAAATGCATCTCCCCTGTGAGGATAAGAGAACGAGAGGTGTCGGATTTATCGTGAGCGCGTTTTTTTAAGTGGGGGTGGACTCTGGGATAAGATAAAAGAAGGAAACATTAAGAGAGGGGTTGGGTAAAAATTAAGAAGGAATTAAAATTATTCTTTCCTGGTAAATTTTGCGATGTTATTAGTTTTCACCACTCGACTTTCTGGTACTGACGAGTTTTCTGGCTTGTTTACTTACATTAAAAATCTTGACTTTATATGCTGGGATGTTGGACTTCTGCTTTGAAGATTCCATTGACTTAGCATTACACCGGAATTACGTAGTCCAAGCACTTAAATGTAAGCAAACAAAGCAGAAAACTCGTCCATACTTCCATGATGATTAGGGTTGCCATAATTGGCAAGCATTGATACGGACGTTTAAGTGCTAAATAAATAAAACATCGAATATAGCCGCCCTTCTAGAAGGACGCCATTTTTTTTGTCTTGACCGAATTGGACCGGCAATTTTTCTATTACATCTCCTGATGGCAATTTTACTAAATTTTTAAGCAGATTGAAACGAATTTTGGAATGAATATTTTTTGAACTAGATGATAACAGCCTTTGTTGGTAAAAATCCCTAAACCTCGTATCTCTCGGAGATATAATTCAAGTCAAGTCAAGTTAAATAAAACGTGAAAAAAGTGGGTAGGTGTAAAATTGGAAAACATATTTACAGGAGATTTTATTTCTTAAATTTATTATTTCCTTTTTTTTCATAATTATAACATCGAGCGCAAGTCATTTTAAAGTTATAATGACGAATCAAAATTGCTTCAATTGTCTCCCCACTGACAACTTTCTTCTTTCGTCCGACCCTTGAGTTGAAATTAGAGAAAATATTCTCTCCACATTTACATATGGAATGACAAATATGTATTCGCATAGCTTTATTATAAGCTTTTATTCAACTTGAGTGTCTTGTCCTCATATCTAGATATCTATTTCTTACCCACTTCCAATCGAGCTACAGCTTTGAAATTTAGCACAGGGGTGGGTTTCCGGAGACAATACAATATTATGCCAAAAAAATGCAATCTATACCTATTTTAAACTTAACAAAATGATATTAAAATTTTCGCCCTCTATTTGGGCAATAAAGTTTGGAAGGTGGTAACCTCACGTTACGTAGGGTTGTAAATATTTCCGGCCCTGCATCGATGAATGCCGTAGCTCGTGTTTCTACGCGTCTTGGATTTACTTTCTATTAGAATTCGCCAAAAACCAGAAGCAGATTTTTTTTTTACTTCGTGTGCGCCAAACGTTTCGCACTCAAAGGAAAAAGAGAAAGTTGTGCAGATCGATTCTCTTTTTCTATTACATTGTTGATAATAATTGTAAGTTATCACGTAATATATTACGGATTTATATTTCAGAAAGTTGATGTCATTAAATCTGTAATTGTGCATATGTATATAATAATTTTAATATGTGTTTTATATTGGAGAATTCAATAATTTAATTTGGTTTACTATGCCTAACATGTCGTATGTATTCGTGTCAACCGTCACTAAAAAGTAGAAAATAAAATAAATAAAAAATAAGATATAAGCTTTTATTCAAAATGCACTTCAAATGAGAAAATGCGTTTACACGTTATAATTTCGTCAAAATGAACTCTAAAGTAAAAAATAATTATTTCGTTATAACGAAAATACCTTCTAATGGTTCGAATAAAAGCGTGGGCGCCTTCTATAGCACCTTATATTTTGTGTATATTTCCTTAAACAAGTGGAATATTCCTAGAAGGTAAAGGCGCTCACGCTTTTATTCGAACCATGCATTTTATTGTAGTCAGAAAAATTATTTTTTACTTTTGATTTCATTTTGACGAAATTATAATGCGTAAACGTATTTTCTCATTTAAAGTGCATTTTGAATAAAAGCTTATACCTTAAATTTTTTCATTTATTTTATCAGACATGCCTTCTGACCAATATACGTCCGGTGTCTCAAAACGGGACAAATAGTAATACTGGACTGGGTAGTGAAATATGGTGGCAGTCCCGTGTATACGGGACGTATAGCAACCCTAATGATAATGCTTGTTCAAGCTTAGCTTATTGAGAAAAACTGGTGTTAATATGATAATATTTATACGCTGGATACTTTCTGTAAATTGCGGGATGCGTCGTGTAAGAATCGTTCAAAACGCGCTACAGGAAAAACCGTGCGACCAAGTTTGGCATGTAGCTAGCAGGTGCTAGCTTAGCAGGTCATTCACATGTAAACCAAAATGGAATTTTTGGAACACGGGAAGGAAAAAGAAATCGTCAAGGTCGAAAACCTGTGAAATTTGGAAGAAATGATTGGAACCGATGGAATTCCAACGAACTCAAAATCCAGCACTTCATGCACCGATTCCAATTTGAGACACGATGCTAGGGTAGGCGGCACATCAAAGAATCTGCCTAGATTGAGACCTCGCGACGAGGCTAGAAAATCGGAAATCCGTCGAGTTGGGGAGGAATAGGGGGATCGAAGGCGCCAATTCATCTGTACTCCATTCCATTTGTCCCAAAACGGGTTTTTCCCTCCCACCCATCCAAGTCGAGAAATCAGGCACGTCATTCACTTGAGGCTCCAAAGTGCGCTACCACGAGATCTTCGATTCCCCCTATTCCTTCCCCACTCGGCGGATTTCCGATTTTCTAGCCTCGTCACCCCGGTCTCAAAACAGGCAGATTCTTTGATGTACCGCCTACCTAACATCGTGTCTCCATTAAGATCAGCGCAGAATTGTCACTGATTTTGGATTCAAATTTAGAATTCCATCGGACATTCATTTCTTCAATTCACAGGTTTTCATTGCGGTTCTTTTTCCTTCCCGTGTTCCGAATTCCATTTGGATTAGATGAGAATGGCCCGCTTAATTGTACGTTATCTTACATTGAGCTGTGACGTCAGGTACTTTTAACATGTTAATGTTTTCAGGATGACATTTTTTCTGTAAATTGACAAGACTTAATTAATTGACTCATAGAATACAATTTTCTACAATGCAGAACGCCATAACATATAGTTACCAAATTTGGCATGCAGTTACTTCTTGGCTAGCCGGTGCTCATTAGAAAAGAGTTTTTCAAATTTCCAATTAGATTTTTAATCATTTGAGAAATAAACGAAATTTTAGAATTTTTCTCGATAACTTCGGGGTATATTATCGCATCAAAACCATGTCTACGTCACTTTGAAAATTCATAAAACGAGCTTTTCTGTGATATGTGTTCTGTTCCTTGCAATTTAACTTTAATTTCAAATTTCATTTTAAGCACAATTTTGTAAAAATGCTCTTTTTTACTTTCTCGTATACGAAGAGAAAGTATTGTAATCGTCAAAAAATTCGAAGTCGAGATTTTGACGAATCTCCACGTTTTAGACCTCCCTAGGTCAGAAAAAACAATACCTTGGAATTATGTCTGTATGTCTGTGTGCGTGTGTCGTATGTGTGTCTGTCCGACAAGAACTCAAAAAGTGGGACTGCCTGTAGTGTCAATGTGTGTGTGTCTGTGAACTGATAACTAGAAAATAATGGAAGCTACGAGGATGAAAATTTGGTATGTGGATGCTTAACATAATTTGTAAGCTTCATCAAATTTTGGACCAAAATCCGTCAACGAAGTCCTGTCTATTTGTCATGCGTCAGTAGAACACTATGTCAAAAAACTTGAATAGCTAAATGGATAAAATTTGGTACACAGTTTTATCGTTATGAATGTAGATCCGTATAAAAGTTTGGGCCAAATCCGTCAAAAAGAGGCGTTCAAATTGCATATTCAATTTCCTTTAATCCGATTCTCATGCGCATGCGTATTGGTAGCAATCTGTTATTGTTGTAAATTTTATTTACAACAATAAATAATATTTTCAAGCATCAATTGTTAACAATTTTTTTATTGTTGTAAATCAAACCGATCTCATTATTTCAGCAAATCTTTTATTCACTCTCTTTTGCAATTGTTACGGTTGTGGTAGTATAAATTGTTTTCTTGGGAATTCAATTCCAAAGCAGAAGTTTCGCTTTAGTATTCATTGCATTGCCTATTTTATCGCGCCTGCTTCAAAGTAATATTTTTTTGAAACGTGGCAACAGATATTTGATTTCAGGTCTGTTTGTTTTTTTGTTTCACTTTCTCGTATACGAAGTATACAATGAGAAAGTATTGTAATCGACAAAAAAATTCGAACTCGAGATTTTGACGAATCTCCACTTAGAAAGTATACGAGAAAGTTTAGGGGAGACCACTCCCGCTGGTTTCATATAGCCGCGTGCAACAAAATAGCAAGATGTGAATATTTCAATAAATAGCTCTCGTACGATTAAGCAAAGATAAATATTCGATTTTTCAGTTTATTACTAACTAATAGATCAACATACTTCAAAACATCGGATGTTTCTTTTAACATCTGAATCTCTTCTTTTTCAGTTTCATTTAACATGATAATGCCTTTAGACTACGATTCTCTCTTCAATCTGCACCATGTAAAAATCAGTACGTGCAAAATACAAATCATTCCTAGTACTATACTTTGAACTAGAGGTCTGAATCTCTTTGTTTTATTATTGGTTTCAGTCATTGTAAGTATTTTGTTGTCGTTTTCAATGTGATACCATAGCAACCATATTACAGTTTTCACGTTACCACCTTGTTTCTAACCTTTCGACTCCTCTCTAAAATAGCTCCTATGTTAACCAGCGGGAGTGGCCTCCCCTAAACTTTATCGTATACTTCCCCAAAAAGGTGCTGTTTCCCCTCCCACCGAGTGGATAAATTAGAAGACCACATACCAAATTTCAATTATCTAATGTAAGTTACTAAAAGATTTGCACACATCTAAGCAGCCTTTTAGCTTGCCAGCAATATCTCCGATCTGATTGTTACAAATTTACTACAGATAGTTGTAGTTGAAAATATCACGCACATTGGCAGAGTGCTTAAGAGATTAAAAAAGCATGAAAAACAGAACTGATGAATCGATTGACACTAATTTTGGTTTGTTACTTTATAACTTTACTTTTAACAACCACTCTCGTTCTGTCAGAGTAAAAATATTGCAAAATCCACTCAGAAAAAAATGCATTACGAAATATACAAAATAAAACTAACCGCAATCAAATATGCAACTCTTGAAAATGTTTCGGCGTGAAAGAAAAATTAAAAGAAAACACTCCATAATTAATTCACTTTTATTCGAGAAGAATTTGGCTGTGAACCAAGATGACCGTATTACGGGAACAGAGGTAACCAGAACGCATGCGCGTGGAGATGACGGATTCTCTTCAAAAGTAAATTATACGGACCGACAGACAGTCAACCCTTTGTCGGATTTGGCCCAAAATTTTATACGGATCTACATTCATGACGATAAAACTGTGTATGAAATTTTATCCATCTGGCTTTACAAGTTTTTGAGTTATAGCGTTCGCATGACCTCGAACATACAGACAGACTTCCCGTTGACGGATTTTGTCCAAAATTTGATAGAAACCTACAAATTATGTTTAAAGATCACATACCAAATTTCATCCCCGTAGCTCTAATAGTTTTCGAGTTATCGTGTTCACAGACAGACAGACAGACACACAGACAGACATAATTCCAAAATTGTGTTTTTCGGACTCAGGGAGGTCTGAAACGTGGAGATTCGTCAAAATCTCGAGTTCGAATTTTTTGACGATTACAATACTTTCTCTTTGTATACTTCGTATACGAGAAAGTAAAAAGAAAGTACTTTTCAATATTTAAACTACTAGCTGAAATGCCCGGCGTTGCTCGGGATAAAAATATTTTCAAGTCAAAGAACTTATAACACTTTCAATTTACTAAATGTGTTTTTCTCGGAAGCGTCTTCCGTTGATTTTAGTTAATCAACTGACTATTTGGACCAGCAGTGAAACACCCTTCTCTTTTTTTTTTTATCTCTTCTTCGTTTGAACCACTTGGCAAGAATCTCGTAGTCCTTCGTACTCCATTTCTCCCTCCCCATCATTGCTACGGCAACAGCAGAAACTCTTTTATGTCTTTTAATTTTTGCCATTATCCGGACTACAATTCTCTTCTCTTTAGTGTTTTGGTCACTGACCAGAAAGAACCGCATAGTGTTCTTTCTTTTTCCCCTTAGGTCCCTCTCCCTCCGGTAGGAAGTGGGTTCAACAATCTTGAAGGATTTTAAACACTCATTACGATCATTAAAAATTTGTAAAATTAAATGAAGCATCGCTGAAAGAGAGTAATTATCATCATTATGTAGTAATTAACCACTGAAAACCCTCTGAGCGGACGAGTTGGTAGAGGGGTTCGACTCCCGTTGAACTTCAGAGACGTACATTTTAATCGAAAAATCCAGGCCCGTCATTCACTAGAGGCTTCAACATGCGCTGGGGGTAGGGGGGACAAAGATTGCTACCCCCTACCGTCGCTCTTCGATCCCCACTATTCCCTCCCACTCAGCGGATTTCCGATTTCCTACCCTCGAAGCGAGGTGCCAATCTAGTCATATCCTTTGATGTACCCCCTACCCTCGTTCGAGGTTCCAAATTGAAATTGGCACATGAAGTGCTGGAATTCCATCGGTTCGAATCATTTGTTCTAAATTTCACAGGTTTTCGACCTTGACGATTGCTTTTTCCTTCCCATATTCCAAAAATTCCAGTTTGTATTACATGTGAATGGCCTGCTTAACATTACGTCTATGGGCCAAAAATTCCGTGCCAAACAAAAGTGACCGTTGAAAGGTGGCCGTTTAGAGAAGTTTTTCTGTACAAAAATACACATTTTTAAGAATGCTAATTTCCTGAGAGATGAGTAATTTAAATCATTTTATGAGTTAATAAATAATAAATTTTCAGAGATAATAAATAATTAATAAAGTAATATACGACAAATTGTAATGGAATTAAGCAAGAAAGCTTCCCCCTGATTTTTTCTTTTTTTAGGTACTTCTAGGGTCGGATTACCAAATAGGCAATGTAGACAATTGTCTACGGGCTCGCAACTTTTTGGGCCCCCAAGATTATTATTTTTTTGAATTATTTTAAGGGCTGTCATTTGATTTACAAGAAGTGTATACTCGAACTTACTGAAGTTAAAATCCAGTATCATTTACAGTTAGAACATTATTCCTGGAATATTTTTACATGTTTTCGAATTTGTTAGCAGATCAATGGGTCACGAATCAACAGACACGGGATACTTTGTATTAAAATATTTAAGTTGTGTTAAAAAAGTTTTGTAATTTTTTAACCATTTTATTCAAAATTACAGTTAAATTTCAGTTTTTCATTCTCGAAATTTAAGACTATTTCTTTATTTATTTAAGATTACCCACAAAGAAATATATTTCAGTTTGACATATTGTTTTTCACCAGTGGCGAATCCAGGGGGGGGGGTTATCGGGCTACAGCCCCCCAAAGAGCCAAGCCAGAATTCTTGATTTAATTTAACATCATTACAAATGTTTTTTCTCAATTTCTCTCTTTAAAAAAGTAATAAAAACGTTTCAACACTGCTTTCTAGCTTGAAAGGCTCGAAAATTTTGCTACTTTTGCAGTCATTCCACTTGTACTTGTAGCATTGACGCGGTCGAAGGCATTTTTTGGCTAGTTATTTCATCGTAATTTTTATTAAATTATCGAAAGTATTGTATTGTTCTTTATGATTCTTATTGTCAGGTGAGTAAAGTCTGTAGAGTTAAAGAGTTTTGGTTTACTTTAGCCTTGAAGTTTGACATTCATCACGAACGATACAAAGTTTTTATGACCTCAGCTCCCCCCCTCCCCCTGACCGGAATCCAAGATTCGCAACTGTTTTTTACTCAAAAAATTGCTTAAATAGAGATTAAATTAAAATCAATAAAATTATCTGATTTTGGAAATTAGGGTGGGGGTCCCCCGAATCTTTCAGTGCCTGTAGGCCCCTACAGGGGTTAATCCGGCCCTGGGTACTTTAGTGATTGGTGCCAGTTCTAACCGGCGGCAAAGTCAAACTTTCACTAATGCTCACTCAACAAGGCGCGTTTTGTGTTCAGCTGCGCAATTCATTGAAGAGCACTGAGTATGGATTTTGAAGTGCTTCCCTTTGATTAAAAGGGGTCAAAATTCGATGCAGATCTACGATTTAGACTTCAAGACTGCGTGCAAAATTTCATTTAATTAGCACAATGTGTTTTTGAGCTATCACGTTTACATACACTCTAACCAACAGAAAAAGAGAAAAGAATGCAAGCAGTTTACGCATTAACCTATTTAGACCAAAATTAGAAGCAAAGCTCCATCTAGCTTGGTGCGTTTTTGAGTTGTCACGTTCACATACACTCCAACCAACAGAAAAAGAGAAAAGAATGCAAGCAGTTTACGCATTAACCTATTTAGACC
>BGPR01037796.1:0-14980 GCA_013235015.1 Araneus ventricosus | reverse complement strand
TCCGTGTATATGTGAACACGATAACTCAGAAAAGGGACAAGCTTGATGGATGGAATTTGACATGTGGATTTTTCACTAGACTTGAAGATCTGTATGAAATTTTGAAGCAATTTCATTAAATCCTTGACTACCTGTCTATCCGTGTATATATGAACACGATAACTCAGAAAAGGGACAAGCTTGATGTATGAAATTTGGGAGGGGGAGTTTTCACCAGACTTGAAGATCTGTATGAAAATTTGAAGCAATTTCACTAAATCCTTGACTACCTATCTATCCGTGTATATGTGAATACGATAAATCAGAAACATAGCAAGCTATATAAATGAAAAGCGATATGTGGTCTTAAAACCAAAATTGCAGATCTGTATCAATTTCTAGAATTAATTGATCAAAGAAAAGACGTACAAAATTGAATGCTTGATTTTCTTCACTGTGCCTTGTTCATTCAAAGCGCACCATATAGTGTAAGTATACGAGAAACTCGGGAAGAAAATATTCCTGCTGGTTATTTATCACATTACGACATGCCGTCCTATATCGCTTTCAATGAGAAAAAATACGACGAGAAACGAGTTTTGTGGCATCTAAAGTGTTAAATGGTCCTTCTGAATGGCTATGCAATATTTATTACCTTGAATGTCGAAAAGTAAAAAAAATCACACTTCAATTTCAGATCTATATCAATGACCAACACAAGTTAATGTGGATTAAGATGTCGGTTAAATTTTGAATTTATTTCTTAAAAAATGGTTTTGAATTCACATTAAGAATTTCTTTTAATCAATTTATCTGAAAGTGTCACGATGACGAAATATGGAAAGCTTAAGTGATCGTTATACTAATAACATTAAAAAGTAATGATAATAAGAGACCGATTGAATTTCGTTAATTGGCCGTTAAAAGAGTCATTAAATAGTCGTAATAATGCAAGTCTGCTAGTGTGTAGCAACGGATTCGGAAACCCTCCGCGCTTTTGCGCATGCGCCGGGCGGAGTTTTTTTCATCAAAATAGGAGGGAAAGTGAAGAATGGAAGGGTGATGTTTGCATTTTACTGAGCGTGATCTAACAAAGAACTCCGGAAATGCGCTCATATGACTCATTGCCTGACGCCCCTTTCCGGTGTAAAATTGTCCAAAAGTGGTATCCTCGGAATCCGTTGCTGAACAGTATGTACTGCAAATTTGATAATGTTATTGCTAAGATATAAGGAATCTCTAACATTTTATTTCTCTCATGCATTGTTCTAGTGTTCAACATCCTGTTTGGAATCTTTGGCATAACAATTGACAATTGTTTTCTTTTATCTATTTGAAAAGCTAGTAGGAAACTGAGTTCGTCGGCATGATTATAGATAAGAGAAAACTTGTTAGCTTAATTTAGGAAATTCCAGCTCCAATCTTTATATCAATTGTCCAGCGAAATACAAACAAACCAAACCAATCAAAAGAAGCTTAAACAATCTTTCCTTGAGAATATTTAATCTTATCTTTAATAAGACTGTTTGTCCGACTGAAATAGAAAACTGGTAATTCTCTATAGAAGGCTGAAACATTTCGAGATGTAAACAAAATTATCCTTTCTTCTTTTAGATAGAAGAGAAATAAATTTAATGAAAAAAATTTAAATATACAATTTTTATTAGTTTTCTAAGAAGTAGAATATTTTTTAAACTGTTTTCTACTTTTTAGTTTTTAATTTATAATTCATTATTATAAATATTAAGGGAACTTAAAGTTAATTTTTTCTCGAATTCACTTCGAAGTTGCGCTACTCATATAGAAACAAAATTTAATTAAATAACTCGATTAATTGATAATTAAGTTAAGAAGATATTAAAATGTGTATTGTCAGTCAGAATACATAATTGGGCAAAATGTTAAAGCTCTAGCGCATCAGAAAGGTAAGGAAAAATTGATTAAAAAATCCCTTCTTCACAGACATGAAACAAGCCAGGCTCAATAAAAGAGTATAAAAAGTTAATTTTGGGGGAAATATTTATAATTAGATTGTTACTCAACTACAAATTACGTTGTTATTCAATTAAAATTGCGAAATAATATTCGTAGTACATTCTTTTGGTGCTATTAAGAAAAGTAGATTGGAATATAACCTACTCTATATAATCTAATTTTTAAGCTTATTGATGAATCGTTATTCATTGGTATGAGCTATCTGACTTTCATAACAGAGTTGAATGATTGCCGAATATTATTAGTAATGTCATGTGTATGTCCATTACTTTTTGTTAAATGAGTACAATTCAAAATTATATTTAACTAACACTTATAAGTTCATGAGTAGTTATATTATGAACTGCATTAAAAAAAACTCAGTTTCCTTGAAAATTTCCGCAGGTTTTTTTTTGAAATAGTAACGATTCAGCTACGTCGAATCCCTTCGTTGGAAAAGACATTGTGATAAATACATTAAATCAAAATGAATCAATATTATATTGCAGCTCATATTTTTAAATATGAAGTCTGGAAATTACATTTAAGTTAAATGATTCAGGACTATCTTGAAACATATCATTTGGGTAAAGTTAAATATTTTAAAATTAAATCAGATTAAAGAAAATAATATATAAAAGTAATCTTCGATGTATCTTTTTATATAGTCCGTCATTTTTCTTGTGATAGTTGAAAAGTGCTTAAAATTTGTAAATTTAAGTCATAAATATTGCTGTTGAGTTTTTACTTTAGAATAAAGGATTTTGGGGAAAATGACAAAGGAGGTGTTTATTCTACGTCCTACTACATATCATCACGGGCGATAAAAATATAAGAAAATTCGTTAAGTTTAATTATTGATATGACACGATCCGTAAGCTTTTAGGTGAGTAACAGTAACTTTCCATTGTTACTTGTACACATTATACATTTGACATCAGCAAGTTACAATTATCTACATTATATTTCTACCTAAATTCAAATATTGACAGATCAAATTTTATTTTCTTTGCGAAAAGCGAAGATTTCATTGCGGTTTTGTGAAATCCACAAGTCAGGGCAAAGCTAAGTCAGTAAATCTTTAAAGTTGGTGACTGAAATTCTAAAAAAATGCAAAGTATAATCAATCTCAATAAAATAGCAGTATTCAATGGAAATCGTCTAATTAAACATTAAAATAGAGCAGAAAAATCAACACCATTGACACAAGAGTATTTACAAGAGATTTCAAAGAGACTGAGATTAAAGGAACTCTAATGTCAAGCTGTTTTTTCAAAATGCCTCATAAATATAATTCACTTACGTCATATTATTCCAAAATTTCTAAATATTGAGAGCAACTAGAAAAATTAGCGTATTTGAAAATTGTCTTTACAATCCTATAAATCCGTATTTTTCTTTCAAAATTACGCTTTTAACATAAAAATGCATAATTTCTTCTAAAGAACACCTTTGAAATTCTGGAATAAAATTTGTATCTTGATTCTTTAAAAAATTCATAGACTGGATTCAGCTGGAAACCATACATACTGCACAGGAAAAAATATATCTAGCAACGGTTCCTTAAACCTTATACAATTACGAAATTGGATTGTAATCCAATAAATAAGAATCCAGTCATTTAACATTATTTTTGTCTGCAATAATATTTACAAACAACGTTTTAAATACCTGTAAAGTTCAATGCAAATTGTCTGGAAGCTATTTAAAAATTCAGATGATGCTTAAATCATCAATTCATGCTGTAAAGAACAATGCGCAAGAAATGTACGAGAAGGATTTGTATTCTTAAACAAATTTATTCGAGAGGATTGCAGTTGATCTTGCGAACTTTTGCAATGTAGAATTCTTGGTAATTACAATTAAGCTGAAATAATTAAAAATCCTTATAAAATTAAAAATTTTGGTGTCTCATAAATGTTCTTCAACAACCAAAACTGAGCATCTTACATCAGTTTTGCTGAATATGAATTGATCCTTCAATAATGTTCCCTAAGGAATATGTTATTTTTTGTTGAGTTACTTTAATAAACCGGAATTTCCATTCAGCCAAAAGTGCAATTTAATATATATTAAAAGTATGAAATTATGCAAATAAAGATAAGGAAAGCAGTGAAGATTGCACAATTATGTCCTAAAATGAGATTTCTCGTAAGTAAACAGAAAAAAAAAGAAATGCAGCGAGAAATGTTAAGAAGAATAATTCTTGGGAAATTACTTTAGAGATTTTCTGCAATTGCTTCCGCTTTCTTTTTCTGTTTGCTTGGATTTATTTTAATTTTAGATTAATTTTTTTATGCAAATGACTTTAACTCGCAAATCTAAGGCTTTCATCGGAAAGTTCAAACAAACGAGTTAGTCTATTTTCTGAACGCACAGAAAACTATTTAGTAAAATGTAAAATTGATTTGACGTAAACAGCGATCGACACGTGATTTATAATTCAATAAAAACGTAGTTTGTAAACTCTACTGACTGAAGTTATGAATTGTATTCTATTACGCGTTTTCATGGAAAATATGTTTTGGCTTTGTGATAATTAAATGATGAGTTCTCATTTTTCATACAAAAAATACATCACACAGAATCACGATGGCCTGGCTCGAAGCCATACAAGAACAAATGAATGGTCAGCCACCACGATAGACATCGGGCACTTTGGCCGTTACCATCGCTATACAGGCCATCCAACTCCCTCTGCGCTGAGCCCGTGACGTCACAGTAAGCGATATTGAACATTCGGAAGTTAGTAACAGGACGCCATTATCGTCTGTGCAGTCTGTTGCAAGGCTGGATCGTGAGCTTCTTAAACGGCTAGATTCGTATGAAATCTTCTTTTCAACTACATATAAAATGGTAAGTTTGATTTGTTTTAAATTATTTTTATTTATTTCATCCGTTCTATGACAAAAAATCTATAGTTACCTATTGTTTATGTTTTGGCATTTTTGTTTGCATGACAGTTACTCTTGTCCGTTATATTTCCTAACTCTTTCCTGGCATTTTCTATTGTTAAATTTCATTTTACTTTCTTTAATAATTTGCTTCGATATTCTGTCTCTGGATTTAACTTCTTGTATATCCAAAAAAAAACCTGAAGTAAATCTGATTTTTATTTTACTGAAGTAGGTATACTTTCAATTATGGAACAGTGTTCAATAATCAAATTGGAGATTAAAAGTTAATTTTTAAATAAATAATTCTTATTTCTTGTGATGTAACTCAAAAACATTTTAAAATACTCTTTTGATACCTATTGAGGATTTATTGTCAACTATGTGATGATTTGTTGTCAGTGATAAATTTGTAAAAATGTTTCAATGTGTCACTGTATCAAGAAGAAAAAATATTATTAATACTATGCTATCTTGTCTGTAGAAAACTTTAACAAATTATTCATTAAAATTATTTAAGTTACCAAATTGAAAATTTCACAAGAATTCAAACAAAATAATCATTTTATCGAAGCAATTAGCGATTTCTAGTGAATTTAAATTTTGTCATTGAAAGAATGGGAAGTAAAATTTTGATACATTTAAGTTTTGAAAGAGGAATTTTTTATAATTTTTTTTCTGAAAATAAAATAAATGAACCAAATTATCTACGAAAGAAATGATATTTTCATATAGAAACGAAGCAACTGTTTTGAATTGAATTTTTCATGTCTTGCAAAAAGCACTTACTGCTCATATAAAATTTTGTTATTGTAATGGTGTTAGTATTAATTTTTAAACATAAATAACATGGTGTTGAATATTATTTCTTTGATAAATATTTATCTTTCTTTTAAATTCTGTATTTAATACTTAATGTACTTTTTCATTAAGTGCTGATGTACCATTTCATACCTTTCAAGTAAAATATGTATTCTGTAATAATATATACTTGTTTTCATTTGTAAGGAATTTCACTTCATTTATTTAATATTTTTTTAGCCTGTGTCTTGTGCTGTTGCAAAAAACCTGCATCTTTCAAATTTTTGACTTTGTATCATGGACTACAAGAAAAGCAAGCTACTGTGGCTTCATAGCGTACTGTAAAAGAATATATTGCAGCAAGTTGAGCTGTGACTGCAGCTTTTTGCCTTCGAAAATTTTAAAAAGGCCCTTTGAAGCTGTTAGAAGACAACATGGGAAGTTTAACGAAGAATCTTGAGATGTACGTTATCACTTCATGCGTGAGAAAGTGACTACAAAAGAAATTGAACTGAATTATATTAAATCTCAAGAACAGCTGGCAGCTGAAGGACTATCAAAATATACTTTTGAAAAGTTTTGCGAACTGTCAGGTTTAAAAAAATAATCAAAAGTCACACCAACAGAATAGTTGGACATTTAATATTGTGTAAAAATATTATTATATTAGCCCCTGGAAATTCAAAAAATTGAACTTTTTATTAGATTAAAAAGGTAAGTCATTCCTTTTTAATATCTTCGCAATTTGAAGCTCGTGTGTACATTGGTAATCATATTTTAAAAAAAGTGGGAATTTTCCTCTTTTTAAAAACAACTAAAGTATGGCTTAAGAAGTTTTAGATAATGATTTATGTATAAAAGGATAGGTGTGATTTATATATGAAAAGAAAATTAGATGTAAAATACTATAGTTAATAAATTTCTAAAATCCCTTATCAATTATTCTGCAGTTAGCTAAAGCAATTATTTTTTTAAATTAATTAAACTTATTTTCTTGCAGATAATAAATATGTATGAAAGCGTTCATCTGATATAATGATATTTTGCCCTTAACCATATCACTATCTGCTTATAGTTCTATAAGACAAAATGGATTTTTTGTTTTGCTTTATCGAGATACTACAAATCATCTGCGTAAAAAAGTGGTGTATACCCACAATTGTAATTTTTGAAACAGATTATAGCTTTTAAGATTTTGTTTCAAACTGCAAATGTTTCTCAAATTAATTTAGAACTAGTAGATATTTCTAATCCATATAATCTTAAAACTTCTTACATAACAAGGTGACATTAGTTTAAAATAAAATTTTTATAAGCTTTTAACCTAATTTGTAATTTTAATGCAAGAGCCGACTGTTGCATGAATTACCTTACTTTCAATTTGTTTATAAGATTGTAAATTTTATAATAAATGACACAAATAAAATGTATTTTTACTCTGTATATCCAAAAATAAAATGTATTATGATTCTAATTGTGTATTTTCTTCTCTGTGTCTGCATACATTTTTTTAAAATTCAGTTTGCTTTGAATTCTATAAGTGTAAATTTAGATCCAAAATAATAGAATGAAATATTTTATAAAATCAGTATATATTAAAGGAAACTAATACTTTATGTCAACACAATAAACCTCCTTTATGAAGGCTAAATCATTTTTTTTTTCCTAAACAAAAGATTTGAGAAAAATTTAGTTATTTGTATATAGATAATACATTTTTCATAAGATGTCAAAATTTTCTCATCTCTACCATATTGTTTTCAAAAATCATTTAAAAAAAGATTTTGAAATGCTGTGAATATGTACATGAATTTCATGCTCAAAGAAAAATATTTGTCTTTACTACAGTATTTGTGACAACAGTGAAGTATGTGATGAAATTTTAAAATTAAAGGTAAATTAATTTTACATAATTTAGCTCGATATTAAAAAAGGTAGTGTGAAAAATTCATATTTTTTATGTTTAATTTCACTTGCTAATTTTAATTAGGTAATTTTTTAAATTTAAAATAAAATGACGAAAGGAAATAATGCATTTCTGCTTTATTTTTTCAGAAAAAAATATATTTGTATTTGCATTAACTATTGAGCAAAAGTATATTATTTTCACATAAATAATGTATTTTCTAAAAGTTGTCATAAAATTTTCTCATCCATACCATATTGTTTTTTAAGTCATTTTCAAAAAAAGTTCTGGAAATTATAATGACAAGTTACTGAAATTAGTTACCTTTATACTTAATATCTATATAATAATTAATTCTTTGTATAAATAGTTATATAACCATAAAAGGGATGTAAAACAATCAAAAAGATGTAAAAAATACTCTTATAAGAGCCAGGATCAAAGGGAAGTAGTTGCTTTCACTACATAGTAGAAAAAAAAGAAATTTGTAACAATAGTGAGGATAGCTGATGAAGCACATCTCTTTAATTCAGTTATTTGGAAGGTAGTTTGGTGCTCAACCAATATGTTTTTAAATAATTATGTAAAGAAAAAAATAATAATTTAGTAGAAGTTTTAGTTAAGAAGAAAAAATAAAGCTTAGCTGCAAAGAAAAGAAAGCTGAAAAAAGAAAAGGAAGGCTAGAAATTCCAAATTCTCTAAAAAGAGTAAGGATATTATAAATAATTTATTTCAATGTTAAAACTTATTATAACAGGTGAGATCAGTTTTAATTAAACTTTTAATATAATTTGCTATTTTAATGTTATGTCTGTTTGTGTGATTGTAAATTAAAAATAAGGTTTCAGAACAAAATAATGTATTTACTTAGTTTATCATGAAATAAAATATATTATGATTCTAGTTTTGTGTGTTTGAAATTCAGTTCAAATTAAATGTAAATTAATTAATTTGATTTAATAAAAAATTTGAACAATATCACTTAAATAAATTAATACTTCATATATTTGAAAGCTAGTATAATAAACGAATTGTTAATATATTAAAATGAATTGTTGACTATTAAATGTAAAAAATTTGATTGTTGAAATAAAATAGCAAATAAGGAAGGGTGAAAAATTCATATTATTTATGTTTAACTTTAGTTGATAAATTTCAATTAATTTTTGAATTTGAAATTAAAATGACAGGAATAAAATTTAAATAAAATCTATTTTGATTCTAACTGTTCGTGTTTCTTGTTCTGTGTTTTTGTATTTGAAATATCTTTATAATATTGCAATGCAATTTTATCAGTGTGTAAAAAACTCGTATAAGCTGAAGAAAAGATGCACAACAATCAATTATATGAAAATTAGATTCTCAATATGTTGTCGAAAATTAGTCACTTGAGATTTTACAGCCAAACAGCTTCTTTTATATTAGAAAAGGGTTTAAATGCAATTAAATACCATTTTAAATTCACTTTCTAATTTCGTGTAAGGAAAATATGACATAATAGGAAATGAAATAATCGCCTTTTCGAAAGTGAATTAAAAAAAACACATTTATTAACATCGCGATACGGCCGACAGCCGAATCCAGTTCGCAGCGATCGACGATCGCCCACAGTGACGTCACGAACAAGCTATGGGGCCTGGGGTTTACGATGGTCACGCTTTGGTCCCCACATAATAGCCCCCATTACGAGCGGCTCATGTGACGACCCCCGCTTTACCGGGATACGACCCGTCATCGGAGACGGGTCCTAAAAGCCACACCACCATTATTGTACCCAACAGGGAAGCGAGACCCCGCTTACTTATCCGGAGGCTTCTCATCCCCAAACTTGTGGTGCCGCCAGTGTGAAAAATAAAAATATATAGGGTGGTTCAGAACTCCACTGACAAACTTCTAGAAGTGATCGTACACGTGAAGACAAAAAAATTTTGCAATAGAACATGGAGACGCAAACACAAATGTCGACCGTTACAAGGAGCTCATTGCCAGTGAATTAAGTTAAAGAAAAGGATATACCAGTTGAACTATACAACTCAGGTTTATTTGAATGTAAATTCACCTTAGTACAACAACCCAGCTGCATGATTAACAACATGCGAAGTGTGTATTGCTTTGAACGGCAATTCCTTTAAATACTTAAAATTATTCCAAAAGCTTGTTCTTGATAAGACGTTCTACTTGACTTTATGTCTGTCAGGTTGCGTAAGATTTGTAATATTATTTATGCAACTGTGATGTTGTGAAATTTGTATTCTATTAAATCTGTGTCGTACTCTTTATCTGCTTCTGAATTCACTGGTAAAGGGCCGTTATTAAAGGGCCAAAGATTACCCTTTGTGTTTGCAGCCCCATTTTCTGCTGCAAAAGTTTTTTAGTCTTATGTTTGACGTGTACGATCACCCTTTGAAGTTTTTTGGTGAAGTTACGGACCATCCTTTATAAATCTTTTAGAACATATACTGATAATTATTCCTTTAACAACATTTCTACTTGCTCTGGTATTCTTTGTAACAACAATATTTCTAAAGTGCATTAATTTTTTAATTGCGAATATTTTTGTAATATAAAATAAAAAGCAAATTTTATAAAACTTTTAAATCTATTTTATAATGATTTTCATTTCAGGAAATAGACTTCTAAGATTCTTTGTTCGTTTTAAATTTCCTTTTTCGATTAATTTTAATATTAAAAAATAATTATAAATCTAACTTTAAAACGTTTAAGTCGAACTGTTTCAAAGCTTTGAGCGATATTTGATATATGCGTGAACAAAATTTTATATTATGAGGAATGTATTTTTAAGAATAACTATTTGATGAAGTTTCTCGCTTCTTTAATTAACAAGCTATTGCCAATTTTTACATTTTAAAAAGGCCCACCAATAGCTTAGTGGGTTAAGGCATCGCATGGCTGAAGAATATTAACCAGAGCAGAAGGTTGTTCATTTGATTTTCAGGATGTGGTATAAAACAGCATTATTGAAAAATGAGGTGCAATTTAGCAACAAATTGCTCATTGTGATCGGGCTGGCTGGTGCAAGTTTCCCTCAGAACGAAACTCAAAGGTGGGCCAGTTTTTCCTGAAACTACTCCAGGAAGTCAACTTATCTCCATATATAGGAACTATCTCATACTTTTGTCTTGGGTGCTACCTAGGTGTTCTGGATCGTTTTGACCAACAGAAGTTGTCACACTTCCCCGTTATCAAGAGTCTTTGACTCTTGAGTAGTTACACTAGACCAAGTAGGATTAGCCGCAACTTTAAAAGTTTTAAAATTTCTATTTGCATCGTGTAAGAGATTTTCTGTAATGCACCGTGTAAAAGAAATTTGGTAGTGTATCTTGTGAAAAATAGGGAGAAAAACTTCAGTTTGGCAGTTACAGAAATTTTAGGAAATTACTAGTCATTTTTAAATGATAGTACAATTTTAGTTAAAGCCGCGAGACATTGGATAACTTCTGGATTTTAAGGATAAGTATTTCTTGTACCGCGAAAATTATATTTAGATTGCATATTATGTTGAAAGAAGCTTTCTGTGCAAGCCCACTTCAATAGAAAAAATACTATTCATACCTTCTTCCGACTTTTCTTCACTATCATTAATGCTGTATAGACTTGGATTTTTCTAGAGACACTTCCTTCTAAAAGCATAGCACCATCAAAAACGCATTAAAAGCCCCAGGCACTTTCGTAAAATTTTAGTCTCGTCTTTTTTACACGTCTTTTTGAATTATATGAGACTTTCTCCAGAATAAAATTCGAAACTGCTCGTTTCGTATCTATTCGTGACGGGACAAACACACCATGTATATGATATGTATGGACATTTAAAAATGATTATTTTGGAAATAAGTTATGAAATTCTAATATATATTTTTATTTTTTGGAAATATTTTTAGGATTTTGAAAAAATTCTTTTAATGCATCGACGATATGTGGCAGATAAGTGCCTCTCATTAGCTTAAGTTAGTTAGTTTATTAATATAAACCAACTAAATGTGCTAGAATAGAGACAAAAATGATGACTGAATGTGGATTTAATCAGATATTTTTTGCTTGATTTCAAAATTTCTGCTGTTCAAAATTACGAGGTCTATCCCAAATTAGACCACGTATTGCTGCAAAACGAGACGTTAATATGACTAAACTAAACTGAAAAATCTGTGCATTATCTTGTTATTATATTTAAAATTTAATTTTCAGGAAGTACTTGTATGCAAGAGTACTTAATTATCTTTAAAATTTCCAGGTTTTTTTTAATTTAAGTTGGCTATTAAATAACTGAGTAAATTCAAAACCTAAAATGAACGCGCATACCTACTTAAGTGTATAACAGGAATCCTTAATATGTGAAATTTCGACAATATCCTGAAAAACTTGAACGAGTGGATCAATTAAAAAACATACAAATTGGAAAAAAAACGCATTTGAGGAAAAAGCAACTTTCAATATACTTTTACGTCTAATTTTAAAGCTTACTCTACTAAACCTATTAAATATTAAGTTTATTTTACAACAAGTTTTAATTATATGTAAGCATAAATTTTAGTGGTAAAAAATTAAAATGAAAATTTAAATTTTTTGGTTAATTTTTGCTAATTTCAAAATCCAACATTTTCTTAAGCTTTTGTAACACGTACTATACAATTTGAATTTTTAAAAAAATGATAAAAAAATTGAGAACATCAGCTGAATTTCTTGCTTATATGCAACTGTTTTAAAAATATAAAAAGCTATTAAATAACACCGTGTATAAAAGAAAACCTAAAATTTCTTCGATGAATTTTGGATAACTAATGTTTTGCAAACTTAGATGCAGAAATATAGGAGTTAATGAAAAAGTTTGAAACTTCCCGCGACGAAATTCTGAATTAAAAGAAAAATGTTTTAATTCATGGAAGGCTAGAAGTTATTCTGAAAACGAGGAATATTTTGCAATGGTGAGATTATACTACTGAAATATTTTGAAAAATTAATGCCAGATTTTACGCAGCGTAAATATTTCCTGAAGAACCTACAAAAAAATTACCTCTTTAAAAACAGATTTTAAAAAACCTATCTGCACGTGGGACAAGCGGAAAAGGATTTGTGCTGTGCAAATTACTATTTTATTGTTTTTTTGCCGTAGATAATGAAAACAGAGAATGATATTTTTTAACTACTGAGACATGCCAAAGAAGAACCAGCGGGAATGTTCTCCCTTCGGCTTTCTTGTATATGGGTTAAATACAGCGCGATTTCCGTTAAGTTTCGTTTAGTTATATTAACGTCCCGTTTTGTAGTAACACGAGGGCTATTTTGTGACCGACCTCGTCATTTTGAATCGTGGTCAGATGACGAGGACGTCACTTGAGCTGGCACCCCTTCTCCATTTTTCCGCATCACAACAGTGGGAGGACGTCTGGTCGCCTACATTTGATTTAACGTGCAATAGGCCCAATGCACGACGGATCTTCAGTGGAATCGGGTTTATAACCTGGAACCCTCCGGTTCCGAAGCCAAGACTTTATCATTAGCACACCGCGACCTTTCATAGCACAATGAAGAGAATTAAGTATGCATTTGGACCTCTTCACTTTGGTTCGTTGGGTTAAAACTTTGAAACAAATTTACAGGTGCGGTGTCAAGTTTATATGCCAAATTTTATTCATCTAGTTTGCCGCATTACTGAGTTATGGCATTCACAAACCTACGAAAAAACAGACTGACAGGATGGACCCTTTGAAGGATTTGCTACACTTCTACATAGTATGTATAATAGAATTGTCCAGAGATGTCTGTAACGCTGGGCGGAGCTTAAAATAACCCCGCCTCTTTTGTCTGCGTCATTATTGAACGAGATAATCGGATGATTTCATAAGAATATTACCTCAGCTTTCAACAATGAAAGAGAAACACGCAATTAAATATCTGTTTAAACAATGAAAATGGATTGAATTGCGCTTCAACAATGAAAAGTATTGTTGCAAATTATGCCAAAAAATATTTTTAAAATTTATTAAAATTAAAGAAAAAATTGTAAAGCAACTCAATTGATATCCTTAAAAAGGTAATTTTTTGTACTTTTTTTCATTTATTTCTTATGAACTCTGCCATTGTGCATGGGATTTTTTATTACATCTTTCGTGACTAAATCTGTTAAAATCTGTTCTGAGACATGGTTTACAGGCTAAAAGCCCGTCTTAGACGGGTACAAATCTTCTATTTATGGTAATAAAGCAATATGTCAATTTTCATCCCTTTAGATTGATATTCTTTTGAGTGATCCTATTCAATCGGACTGGTAGATAGGCAGCCTTCCCAATGATGGATTTCATGCAAAATTTGGTGAAAAGGTCACTTACAAAATTTCATTTTTCTAGGTCATTGCGTTTCTGAGCTATCGTGTTCAGAGACAGATCGTAAGGCAGACATTCCAGAAATGGATTTTCAGATCATCAAAATCTCGAGGTCGAAATTCTTAACTATTTCAAAACTTTCTCCTAGTGTGCCTTGTATACGATAAAATAAAAAGGGAATAAGCGGAGGAAAAACCTATTGTTTTAAAAACCAGTGGGAGTGGCCTCCAATAAACTTTCTCGTATACTGCTCAAAAATTTTCATTTTCCCTCCCTTTGCGTGGATAAAAAAAATCGAACCTACTGTAATCCAGAATGAAAAGAATATCAGAAGGTTTTTCATTGCAGGTTATAGTGATCGTAAAATATTTAAGTGAAGAATCATATTAAAAGAGATGCCTATGTATTAAAACTTAGCAATATTTATTTTACATCCCACTCCAGCATGATCCGCTGTTATACGAGCGAGCGAAAACAAAACAGGAGATAAAACATATCTATCACAAACTCCGTCTCAAGGACAAAGTGACGTAATCCTCCCGCTTGGTACCAGAGATTGCTAAGTACGCATGCGCATGGAGATCAGTTTTGAAACGAACGCTTAACAAGTATGCGATTATACAGATCGACAGACAGTCAACCCTTTGACGGATTTGGCCCAAAATTTGATACGGACCTACATTTATGACGATAAAACTGTGTACCAAATTTTATGCATCTAGCTATTCAAGTTTTTGAGTTATAGTGTTCGCATGACATACAGACAGACTTACCGTCGACGGATTTTGTCCAAAATTTGATAGAAACCTACAAATTATGTTTAAAGACCACATACCAAATTTAATCCCCGTAGCTCTAATAGTTTTCGAGTTATCGTGTTCACAGACAGACACACAGACATAATTCCAAAATTGTGTTTTTCGGACTGAGGGAGGTCTAAAACGTGGAGATCCGTCAAAATCTCGAGTTCGAATTTTTGGACGATTACAATACTTTCTCTTTGTATACAAGAAAGTAAAAACTACTTTGCTTCTCGTCGCCAACTTAAATCTAATTCGTGATAAAAATTTAGATTCTGAATTTTTTTG
>BGPR01037795.1:0-14980 GCA_013235015.1 Araneus ventricosus | reverse complement strand
CTATTATCCCCATGTTCAACGCGTAGGTACTATTATCCCCATGTTCATTGCCAATAAGGTGGGTGAGACAAGAATTTATTACCCCACAGGCGAGCTAAAGAGACCACAGACTTTAAAACAGTGACTTGGAAAAGGGGACGATTTGGGATTCCACTCAACCGTAACCTATGGGTTATTGAAGTTAGCCCTCTGACTGCGTATCACGCGATTTCCGCTGGTTGGAAAAAAGTTATTTTCTGCTGCATCCTGCGATTTCCACATGCTAATGTGTTTACTTAATGCTTTCATAGCATTGGATCATACAATACTAATAAATCTTTGCATATAAATAACAACCCACTTGGCTCGACGGTATTTGAACGCGTTTGCAAACATTGCATCTTAATAGTGATTGAACAAAATTACACAGTCGGAGGGTTAAAGTCACCTGATAGTTTGAGCATATAAAAAAACCTTTTGTTACTAATTTTGCAAAATCAATACCGTCGAGTCCGAAAACAAAGTAATCAAAGCAAAAAGCACGTGTGTCGCTCGCCCTTTCTTTTCTCTTCAAACTCTAATAAAGGAACGTTTCAATATAATAAAACACAACGCAAACAACAGAATATTCGAAAGAAGACTTAGTTTCATTTTCTTTATTTTGTAACTTCTTCGTTTAGTTGAGAAATTTTTGATTCCGAAATAGTTTTGTTCTTCAAATCTTACGATGATTATTGACAATCTTAGAATTATTTAAATACGAGTCTCGTTTAATTAATAATTCTCTACAATACTGTCTTTAATACAGTAGAACCCCGCTAATCCGGACATCTGGTTAATCCGGACGGCATTTAAAAAAGATTTGTTTTTTGTTAATTCTACATGAGTTTGTAGTTTAAAATCTTAGGTACACGTATGGGGCCGTCCACAAATGATGTCACGCTTGGAGGGGGGGGTTCGTGAAATTGTGACAGTTTGTGACAAGGGGGGGAGGTGGTAACAAGAAGTGTGACATCACACATTTTGGTTAAAATAAAAACATTTAAAATTAGCAGATTAAATTTTGAAGTTATTTTGAAATTACTAGAATTTGAAGGTATTTTTCAATCGGGGCTAAAACAACTTTCATGTGATTTTTTTTTCACTTATATTCCTTTCTTTTTGAAAAAGGAATTCAGGGTAGGTTCTGAGAATATGGTAGCAGCAGAAATTCTACATCATTAGAAGCAAACCTCCCCCTTTCACACCCTTGAAATGTCCAACAGAAGATACGTCGCCCCACCTGGGTGAGGGGTAGAACTGGTAGTGGCCCAAACAGCTTGATGTTATTGAGGCACTTTTTTAAAATCAATCTGTTTATGAGTATTTTGTGTTCATAAAGTAAAGATAAGATTTAAAGCAAAATATATCAAATACCATTTAAAATTCCAAAATACTGCTGTTTACAATTGCTCTTTTATATTAATATTTTATTACTATTGTATATTAATTAGGTTTTTTGTTGTAAACCTTAATCCTATTTCAAACAAAATAAGTACACATATAATCATTATTATGCTCACAAATGTCATTAAAACACATAATTAAAGTTTAAAAATAAAATTTGAAATATGATCTATAACGTAGTGCTTTGTTTCTGATTTCTGAACTCCAAGTTTAGGTAATATAGTGTGACATGTGACAAGGGGGAGGGAGGGGGTATGGTGAAGTGTGACACTTTGTGACAAAGGGGGGGGAGGGGGTCAAAAATATTGAAAAAAAGTGTGACATCATTTATGGACAGCCCCTACGCAGTGACATCAAAACTAAAATTAAGCTGTAAGAAAGGTTGTATGTAATTATGATATAAACATAGATTTTTATAGTTTTGCCCATCTAAAACTTGTATTGCGTGCATTTTAAGGAGAATTTGATGATCCGGACAAGGTCGGGTCCCATCTAGTCCGTATTAGCGGTACTCTACTACAATCTGTTCATTCGAAAGGTTCGCTTGGAGTTAGTTGAATTTTTTTCTTGTTATTTTTCATTTATCAACAATTTTCATTATCAAGTTTTATATAGAAATTTCAGTAACTTAATTACATTTTGCGCTAGTATTGTATATTATACTGAGACAATTTCCAGCTAAAATTTGATTGACGTGCTTGTCATGATTATTTTTTATTTTAAGCAACTTGAATTAAGGTAATAAATCATTTAAAAAATGTTTGCGTGCTCCTACCGAATCTTAATCATATGAAGTGATGCAGGAGGACCACGGAACTTTTAAATATGTCGCATAAATGAATGACCTTGCGCGTTTCTGCAAGTATAAAATGACTTGCAAAAAAAGTTTATCACCGCAAGCAGAGTAAAACCAAGTGCGAAGAAGTGCCAGTGATAATTTAAAAACAGGCAATCAGAGATGGACAACAGGGTCGTAAATATATTATGACGTCGCGCGGAAGAAAAATAAGTATTGTGCGATTAAAAAACACAATAAATTATGGGTTCATTTACTCCCATCTCACAACAGTTTATGAGTGAAAAGAATCGAAGCATTTTGAAGCGAATTCCGAGTATTCATTCTAGCATATTCCTTGAAATTATTATCTAAATTTTTTGTTGACTTGCATTCGTCTTCATGATTTGTGTCACAAATTAGGCTGAAAATTATTTATATAACATTTGGAAAATTTAAATAGAAATTTCCATGACATTGTATTAGAGATAGCAGTTATTGCAAAAAAAAACCTCCGGTTTTCGGTTAAACCGGTTTTTTTCACCTCCGGTCTAACTTGGCGGTTACAACCACTAAAAATAACCGGTTTTTGAAAAAAAAACGGTTTTCGGGATGTTTTTTATAATAAGCAACGTTTATGGACAGAATTTTTTATTATTAATAATATAAAATAAGTATTAATACGTTAATTAATTAATTAATGTAATAAGTAATTATTATAAATAAGTAACTTTTACAATATGTAATAATGATAGATGAGGAATTATTGCAATAAGTAAGTATTATGGACAAAATTTTTTATTAACATAGTTTTCACGAGAAATTAATTCATTGGCCAATATTTATCATCGAATCTGCTCATAAAGACCCTTTCAGCAATGTTTGATCCGTGAGTCGACAACTCTCATCGGAAACATAATCATTCAACGTAGATACTAATCTTTCGGACACCACAGAACTTCCGGCTTATTTTTGGGCTACAAAAAACAGACGCCGTTTGCAGACAAAATTTTTATTAGTATTGTTTTTGCAGGAAATCAATCCATTGGCCAATATTTATCTGTTCATAAAGACTCTTTCAGTAATCCGCCAATCTACAGACGCCTCGAGGAAGCGGTTGTCGGTGATTGGGCTAAGATGATGAAATTCAAAGCTTTATAACTTGGTAAATTTTAGTCTAGTCGAACCTAAAATCGAGCTTATCTTCCGACCCGGTTTTTTTCTCCAGTTTTTGTATTAAAAAATAACCGATTTAAACAGGGACAGAATAAAAAGCGGTTTTCGGTTTAACCGGCAGGTTTTTCCTATCCTACATTGTATTGCAAACTAAGCCTAAAAGTTTTACAAATTTGTATTTTTTTTATCATTTTATGTCGAAAATTAAGCAAAAACATGCACATTTCGATAGCTTATTCGAAATAATCAAATCTATTGGATACTCCCTGTGGAAGAGTTAATACAGGGTGGTCATAAATTATTGAACTCATTTCAAAAATTGATTTTAAAAAAACATAATAATGTTACAAAAGCTTTTTTTTAATGAGAAAGCAAATAAAGGTTTTTTTTCCAGATAGGTGGCTCACTATTACGACGTACATTATTTCCATAAGCAATGGCTACCGATCAGCAAAAGCCGATTCGCGTTTTCTTGATTCCTTTTTTCGTTTTTCTTGAAACTCTTGACAACCATTCAGTTTTCGAATCACGACTGATTGAAAACATTAAAGAGCGTAAAATTCCCTACAAATATATGCTTTCATTTTTCTTCTAGCTCTCTAGTTTTGCAGATAATGGCTCTCAAAAGTGGGAGATGTCCAATAATTTACTTCCACCTAGACCACCGTAACGGCGCGTTACCTATCTGAAAAAACTTTTTAAAATGTGCTCTCATTTTTAAAAAGACGTAGTTGTAACATTATTAGTTTTTACTTTCTCGTATACGAAGTATACAAAGAGAAAGTATTGTAATCGTCAAAAAATTCGAACTCGAGATTTTGACGAATCTCCACGTTTTAGACCTCCCTGATTCCGAAATATTCAATTTTGGAATTATGTCTGTCTGTGTGTGTGTCTGTATGTGTGTCTGTGTGTGTGTCTGTGTGTGTGTCTGTGAACACGATAATTCGAAAACTATTAGAGCTACGGAAATGAAATTTGGTATGTGGTCTTTAAACATAATTTGTAGGTTTCTATCAAATTTTGGACAAAATCCGTCAACGGGAAGTCTGTCTGTCTGTATGTTCGGGGTCATGCGAACGCTATAACTCAAAAACTTGAAAAGCCAGATGGATAAAATTTTATACACAGTTTTATCGTCATGAATGTAGGTCCGTATAAAATTTTGGGCCAAATCCGTCAAAGGGTTGGCTGTCTGTCGGTCTATATAATCGCATACTTGTTCAGTTTTGAAACTAACTCCTTGCGCATGCCTACTAGTAGCAATGCCTGTGCAAGGAAGGGACGCTGCGAAACTTGGCAGTTTGCCAAAAACAAATTCTGGAGTGATTTTGTAAGGAAGCAAATATTTAGGGAGTCTCGCCAGGTCCTGTTGTGCAAAAGAATGGGCAGAGGATTTGAATTTGTTTTGATCCTTCAAACCACGCGTGGTTCCAACTTTGGTTTACTTGCGACGGAAGTTTATTTGACGTCTTTTATTATTCTAGTTTTCTCTACATGTATTAGGAGTATACGAGAAAGTTTAGGGGAGACCACTCCCGCTGGTTTTATTAATTTTTGAAATGGATCCAAAAATTTATGACCAGCCTGTTTAGTGGGGTGCAAGCTTAGGATTCAAAATCTTAATCTTTTAGCTTACTCAACATTGACTGATTTTTGATTGAAATGATTAATTTCAATTTTTTAAAAAAATTCCTTACTACTTTTTTTCACATATGAATTTTTTTTGCTCCAAATTTTACTTGTAGTTTCACTGATATATATTACAAAAAACTGCGCATGGATTGCAAGATGCATCTAATGCTGAATTGAATGTAATGTTTAGCGAAAAATAATGAAATTTAGCAGTACTTTATTCTTATCTAGCATATAAAAAAACTAAACGATTTATTACTCATTGCTTGCTCTTTTTACTTTCTATACGTATACGAAGTATACAAAGAGAAAGTATTGTAATCGTCAAAAAATTCGAACTCGAGATTTTGACGAATCTCCACGTTTTAGACCTCCCTGATTCCGAAAAACACAATTTTGGAATTGTGTCTGTCTGTGTGTGTGTCTGTGAACACGATAACTCGCAAACTATTAGAGATACGGGGATAAAATTTGGTATGTGGTCTTTAAACATAATTTGTAGGTTTCTATCAAATTTTGGACAAAATCCGTCAACGGGAAGTCTGTCTGTCTGTATGTTCGATAACATGCGAACGCTATAACTCAAAAACTTGAAAAGCCAGATGGATAAAATTTTATACACAGTTTTAGCGTCATGAATGTAGGTCCGTATAAAATTTTGGGCCAAATCCGTCAAAGGGTTGATTGTCTGTCGGTCTGTATAATCGCATACTTGTTCAACTCCATACGCATGCGCAATAGTAGAAATGCCTGTGCAAAGAAGAGACACTTCGAAAACTTGGAAGTTTGCCAAAAACCAATTCTGGCGGCGAGATTTTGTAAGGAAGCAAACATTTAGGTCGTCTCGTTTTACTTGCGTGCTGGAAACAATCTCTGCGCATGCGCAAGCTATTCTCCTGTTTTCTTCTCCGCACGCGGAACTCTCATTGCTAGTTTGATAAAAAAATAAATATTGCGAAGTTTTAATACATACGTATCTTTTTGAATATGATTCTTCACCTCAATATTTTGCTATCACTATAATCAACAATGAAAAACCTTCTGATAGTCATTGCATTCTGGGTTACAGTTGGTTCGAACTTTTTATCAACGCAGGGGGAAGGGAAATGACAAATATTTGAAAAGTATACGAGAAAGTTTAGGGGAGGCCACTCCCGCTGGTTTATTATATGCATAATGATAAACATGTACAAAAAATTTGAAAGCTCTCGTCTTACATAGGAACAAAATCTCAGCATTTTAAAGACATAAAAGTGAAGAAAAATCGATTTAAAGTTGTCATTAACGATTATATTTCCCATGTCATCATAAATAAAAATCTAAAGAACTTCTGAAATTTTAAAGGTAAAACTTTGAAATTTTGATACAATTAGTGGAAGGCTAAGAGCAACGAAATAATCCAAGAAGATAAAAAACTCGATATTTTAACCACTCTTTTGGGTAGAGTGTGTATTGAAAGTTATAAATATTTTGATTGCGGCTGTATGAAATCTCAAAGCTTTCTTTTGAAACGGGCATTCTTAAGGAGAAACTGGAAATCGCCATCCCCTGTTTTCAAACAATAAGATGACATGTGATGTATTGTAGTCTTTTTTCACTGCTTTCTGGTTTAGCTGCGCTATCCTCGTCAATAAATATAGTCATCACATACAGGAAGATACATTAGGACCGCAGACTTAATATAGCAAAACTGTCTACGGGCTGATGTGTGGAAAGGCAAATTAGCTCCGCTTGAAAGGGAATGGACCAATATTGATTTAGTGGTACTGTATCTTTTCCAGCCCATGTGTAGAATAAAATTTTATAGTAGTATAGCTTCTGTACCCTTTTTGGTCATGGTTAAGCTCTTGAAAAGTTCGTTCGCAATAGCTTGTAAGCGGCCGTCGTATGCTTGAAACTTGGCATTAAACTAATAAATCTGTAATTGACATTTTAAATGAAGCATGTAATGATTCTACGATATACTGACTTAGCCAAATTTTCATAACTTAAATGCGTCATTCAGTATGTTTTAAAAATTCTAATCCTCTAATCGCCGAAATTCATTTTACTAATTGTATTAATGGAATTAGTTAAAGTCATAGTGTTCGATGTGCCTTTAAAGAAGGTAAAACAATAAGCCAGGATGATATTTGACCAACCGAAGCAAAGTCCTTTTTCAACTCGGCCGTTCTGCTTTCGTTTGTCTCGTTAAATTGTTTGTTACGCAGTTACGACCAAACGTATAGTTCGATTTTCTACGAATTTGACATGAATGTTCCTTGAAGTCATATAAAAAGTTCCTTGAAGTCATTAAAAGTTTTAATGACGAGTTTGGCACCATTGAAACATGCGAGTCATTTTGGTAATGGAGAGACATTTAATTGCAATTTTGTGAATACTGCTAAAAAGCAGAGACTTGTGTAAATATTTCGCATTGAAAAATAATGCATAAATCTTTAAAGACTGCGATGTAGAAAAGATATTATATAATTTTTTTCAATTTTATTTATTTTTGTCTATAGAACGACTGGTTTCACAAACTACCACCAGCTTATGTTTTTTTTTTAATTTGATGATGTTTATTTGTAAGTGAACTTTATAAAAAATGCATTAAGATTATTTAACCCTATGGTCTATCAAGTTTAAATATACTTCGTGCTTTCCCTAGTTTAGCCCAAAATTCATTACCGAACATCGATTATTTAATCCAAACTATTTATTGATTTTGTGAAACGTTCCCATTTTTCATCATGGTGCATTATTTATTTCATCTAATGCTGCTGCAGACGATAACGGTCCATTTCCGAGGTATTATTATTTGCGAATCTGGCAGTGGTTCAATCATGAGTTGCTTGTCTCTGACTTTCTAACTGATGAATATTTAGGTCATTCTCTTGTATCTCGCAACGACGCCATTCAGTACTAAATAAAGTGTTCTGCGTGGAAAACGTTTCTGTGAGGCATTAATTTAATTCACCCATAAGAATGTAGTTATAACCATTTAAATGCAAAGTTATTACAAATAGTAACAAAGTTGCAATTTTTCTAATGGAAAAATAACCATTTAAATGCAAAAGTGTTACAAATATTAACAATGTTATAATTCTTTTACGATTGAAGGCTTATTAAGAAATTATGTTTATTATAAATTTTTCTCGCACTTGATAACCGTTTGATAATTAACTCTTTCCTCTATTAGAAACTCTCGCCAATGAACAGGTGTTGGCTTTTTTAAAAATTTCTTAAGCAAGAAATGAGTTCATATATGCTAACTCGAAATTCATAAACTTTATAAAAAATGTGTCAATAAGTCGATTTAAGAAATGAAGAAAGATTTTCTGTTTGTGATTTATTGTATCAAAATTCCAAATTGGAATTAGATACAGAATTTTTTTTATTCAATAAAAAATGCCGAAAATCAAAAGATTCAGAAATCATTACATATTTTTTCGCGGAGAGAAAATTTATGATATGTAATTCAGTTCCTAAAAATATTAATTTGGAAATTTTCTCTCCACTTTTTTCGAAAGTTAACAACTTACGAGCAAATTCCTTTTATATAATTCCAATACTTGCGGTGAGCAGATGTGTATATGTTACCGTGAAAGTCGACATTCTCCAGTTTCGGTCTTTCACAGTAACATATACATTTCACTCAGTAGAAACTCAAAAAATGGATGGAAATGGAAGGACGATGGTGAAACATCTTGTCAAGAAAATTCATTTTTTGGATACAGAATATCTTTGATTAAGCATTGAGGAATGATACCTTATCGTACGGAATTTCCTTCTGATATCGTGAAGACAAAATATTAATTTAACAATTAATACATTGGGTGAAATGACTAACTAAACAGCGTTACTTTAGTCATGTTTGGAAGTACACAACGCAATTGTGTTTGAAAAAAGAAAGAAAAACAGGATTCTAATGTAACAGAAATTCACTATTTATCCGTTTAAATAGTAAGCTTGTTAGTTTAATAACTGAATGTGTCAATTTGACTTCACAATGGCATATAAATGCCTGAAAAGTTACACAAACACTTAATTTAAAATGTTTGGTCGCTATTTATATCGTCCTTGAAGGCGGTACAGATGTTGTACCAGCCGTCTTTTTACTTTCTCGTATACGAAGTATACAAAGATTAAGTATTGTAATTGTCAAAAATTCGAACTCGAGATTTTGACGAATCTCCACGTTTTAGACCTCCCGAGTCCGAGAAACACAATTTTGGAATTATGTCTGTCTGCGAAGATAACTCGAAAACTATTAGAGCTACGGGGATGAAATTTTAGGAGAGACCACTCCCGCTGGTTTCCTTTCGGAATGACCGGGTTTACCACTAAACCAGTGGTATTTCACTCCCTCCTTCGAATGTATCTGTCTCTCCTCTAATCACAATGAGTAACTCGCCATGTCATGAGAACCTATGGTAAAAACTGAAAGACCGGGTACACACAAATAATAACATTGGACTGAAAACTATGCAAAATAGGCTCAATTACGAGTGTCTCGTGTGTCGACGCCTCAAAAGAAGGTACGCCCCGTCATCGGCGATGGGGCCGTTAAGCAGCTCCAGGAGAACGGAGAAACTGCATTGCTCCGTGCAGCTTCCATCCTCATATTTCATATAGCCTCTTGGAAGGACTAATCGCACGGTATGATTATAAAATTTTCGAAATATATGGAGGGCGAGATCCGAAATTAGCACTCGTGTAACTTCGAAATAGAACATTAATTGAATTGAACTAAGTACAGTAGAGTTCCGCTAATCGGAACTAGATGGGACTGGAGCGTGCCCGGATCACCGAAAGTCCGGATTAGACGGATTTGCCTTAAAGTCCACGTAATGTAAGTTTAAGATGGCTAAAACTATAAAAATCGATGGGTTTTTTTTTTCATAAGTAAATTCAACTTTTCTTACAGCTTAATTTCAGTTTTAATACTACTGTATACTTAGATATAAATTTTTAATCTACGAACTGATGTGGGATTAACAAAACAAAACATTTTTGTGCATAATTAAAATTCAAAATTTATTGCTTTTATTTCAAAAATCACGTCCGGATTAACTGGATGTCTGGACAAGCGAGGTCCGGATTCGCGCGACTCGACTGCATTAACCTCACTGTCAGTTGTTATAGGACAACTTATGTAATCTCATGGAATATCTAAAAAGATAAAACAAACAATAATAGAAGCAATTTAATTGGTGTGCGCAAATTTCTGCATCATCCAGGATAAAATTGTACAAAGATATAAATACGAATTAAGGGAAGTTTTAACTGTTAAGGGGTAATAATACAAAAATAGTGAACAACGATGAGGAGTAAGAATCCGGTGGATGACGTCATCAGAGGCGATTCATCCATGCAGATTCAAAACCAGAATACGTTTTCTGTAGAGGAAAAAGGCTTTAAGGTCTGAATTTAAAATGAATTTTCCTCTAAGGCCTGAACCCACTCCGGAATATATTGGAAAGAAAAACATCATCCACAAAGAAGAAATTCAAAACAGCCTTTTAAACAAAGTATGAAAAGAAGGGCTTAAAATCTCTTACCTGTTACTAAAGCTGTGACCCTTCTAAGCCCTTCTTTTCATACTTTGTTTAAAAGACTGTTTTGAATTTCTTCTTTGTGGATGAATTTTTTTCTTTCCAATATATTCCGGAGTGGGTTCAGGCCTTAGAGGAAAATTCATTTTAAATTCAGACCTTAAAGCCTTTTTCCTCTACAGTAAACGTATTCTGGTTTTGAATCTGCATGGATGAATGGTCTCTGATGACGTCATCCACCGAATTCTTACTCCTCATCGTTGTTTGTTATTTTTGTATTTTTACCCCTTCACAATTAAAACTTCCCTTAATTCGCATTTATATCTATGTAATATCATAATATTCGTAAAATGAAAAATGGCGTAGCAGCTTGTCGAACTGAACGTTTTGTATAGAAGAGACAATTATTTATTTGGTTTAAAACTTCTCTCAATTTTATCGAAATAGAATTCCCAACTCAAACAAGGCAGTGCTCGACTTGTATAACAGATGTATCGCATCGATAGACATTCCATTAGCGATAAATCGTTCTTCTAGTGTTATTGCTTCCGATTAATATTGCAGGATTTAACCATCAAATCCAGCTCCGCGGAAAGCAGTCACGACCGTCCATTAACCAGCCGGCTGGAGGGTTAAAATTTCACTTTCCGCCGAAAACTTCTTAATGATCCTCTGTGTGGTACGACCGGCCTAACGAGAAATCAATTCCGCAGAAATGCTGCCTTTCCCCTAATTATTTTAAATGCAGGTCCAGATGAAAGTATTTTAAAGACTCCAAGAAATATTTCCTTTTAAACAGAGTTGAAAGAAGAAAGATTTTAAAGTAATCACCATAATACTTTTTAATAATATGCTGCATGTAATTTGTGCGTTCGTATGGTACTTTTTTTCTTGTAAAAATTGAAATTTTTTGGTAGTTATGTTCGAGACTAATGACTTGTTATCTTCGCGTCATTTGCTGTTGTATTTTTGATGCCTGAAAAGCAGCTAAAGACGTCGGTGGAATTCCCATTTGAATGCATGGAATGATAAGTATTGGTATTTTACGGGGAATAGATACTATGTTGAACGTTAATGACATGTAGTACTAGAGGCGTTTTGAAAACAGAAAGCTTTAATCCTTCATTTTTGTATTTCAATTTAAAAAAAAAAATTCCATGCTTTTTCTTTTGACAGATTTTTATTCAGTTTGTAGTTTTTTTTCATAAAATGTGTTTGATAAATGGTTTTATTTTTGAGTTAGTTTACTCAATCGAAGTGATTGATATGCTATGACATTTGAATTGTCACTAACAATCGCAATGTGAAAAATAAGTGATTAAAGAATATTTTCTGGTACATTATTTGTTCTTAAAAATACGATTAATTTATGGAGTCCAGTAATGTTCATTTGATAATGTCAAACGTGCTGCCCCAAATTTAACGCCTTTTGGTCGGCGTCGTATATCATACGTTCGGCTCTTTTGTGCTCGTACGCTATTTAAATCCGTCATTAAGTCAACGTAGCAATTAATTTTAAATACAAAAATCGCCTGGAAGCGCTAAAATGTCTCAAGTATCCTTTACCATCTTAGGGGACATACGACTCAAACCTCAGAAAAATGGTGGAAAACTGTCAAATTCAATACATTATATCTCTGAAACAATGCAATTCACAAACTCATTTTTTTTCTAGAAAAATAACTGTGATTTTTCTTATAGTGCACACATTTTCAAACCTTCACATTGGTTTGAATTTATTTGAGAGAGTAATAAATATGGGTATAATTTTTGGAGAAAAAATTGAGTCACCTTGAGCGCATGATTACGGATAAAATATTTATCTAAACACAATATTTTAGGTGTAAAAGTAATCCAAATAGTCTGCTTAAGTTACTAACAAAGAAATTTAGATTAAAAAATTGTCAGGACTATCCATAATAAGATTTATAGGAATAATCAAAAACTTATAAAGTTTGCAGTTTTTAATTGAATTAATTTTTCATTTACTATTAAGAAAAATTAGTTCTATCTGAACCTTCGCCTGTACGACTTTTCTGAAAAATATTTAACAACAATTTATTTGCGTTAGCCATTTCAATTGTTCGTAACTTTTCATATCGTCACTAAACAAGCAACACCATCTATCTCGATTTTTTGAAATTTCAAAGAGGAAGAAAATACTCAATTTTTCACAACCAATAACGAATATTTCTGAATTTTTTTAACATATATTCTGAACACGAGACCGCATGTTCCCACCACATGTGAAAAAAAATCAGGAGTTATTCGTTATTGGTTGCGCAAAATTGAGTATTTTTCTCCTCTTTGAAATTTCAAAAAATTGAGATATGTGGTGTGCTTGTTCTACGACGATATGCGTTACCATAGAAACAAGTTTTCCCGTAGCACAGTTTCATCACCCATCTAAAACTTAATGTATGTCAAGAATACAATGGAAATATTGATATCCACTGAACAATGGAAACTATAATAAAATTAGGAGCTATTATCAGAATTCTTCGGACAAATTTATTAACTGTGCATTGCCGGAAGAGTAAACTAATAACTATGATCGAAACTGTTTCAACTAAAAAACAGTTTTTTCTATGACTGTCTAATCCTTTTTCCTCGCTAATCTTAATCCTGCCCTATGTCCATGATCCTTATGTCCATCCACCTAAAAGATGTCCATGAGTCAACAATGTAAGAAAGCTTGAATCAATCGCTTCCTTAAAAACGAATTGTTCCTATCGCGGAACTACTCAACACCCTAGCCCCCCCCATACCCTCGAAATAATGGATTTTTTTCTTTTACAACAGAAAAATTGATTTTTCCTGATGCTTGAATACAATAAACTACCATAAGCTAAAAAAAATTAATAACAAATATAAGAACAACTCACCATCGATTTTACAGCAACTAGTAGAAACTTACGAATACACAAATATAAGTACTTAAAGAATTAAAGCAAGCTTACCTGAAAAAGAAAGAAAAACAGCGGTTAGTGATCATGTAAGGCATTATAACTTTATTATAGAAAATAAGTTCAACAAAAACTATTTTTAAGAATACATAATTTATTAGTGTGTTAAAAGTTAGAAATTCATACATATACGTCGTTTTTAATGACTTCAAGGAACTTTCATACAAAATTTGAAGAAAAAAAAATCGAACAACACGTTTAGTCGAGACTGGGAGATTTGTTTGCGGCAACAAACAAATTTACAGACAGACAAAATTCCTAACGGTAAAGTTGAAACTTGATAGCTTTCCAAGCAGGTTATTAATTACTTGATTTGTCAATGGCAATATTTGACTTTCTTTATTTTACATGCTTTTGCCTTTAGAAATATTTTTGTAGTTCAATTAAACAGTTTCTTCACCACAGAACAAATTCCTATAAAACTGTTTTAAATCGGGCATCAAATTAAGATGGGAGTAGACTTTTAAGTTGATAATAAATAAATCTAAATTATTTATTGAACTAAAAAACAAATTCTGTATCAATTCAAGAAAGAGCTTTTTTCTCATTTTCGTAAAATAAGACTTAAATAAAAATGAAAACATTCAATTTAGAATACGATTAAATCTACTATTTTTTGGGTTTACCATTAACGCAAACAATTTAAACTCGAAACATGTCTGCTTTATTGCTCAACATTGGTAAATTATTCTAATAAAAAGCATCCCGTCTTCTAGGTCAATGTGTAAAGCATCGATTTTCCAATAGGAAATTCGAGAATATTTGCATTATATACCACTTCTGAAATAAGGTCAAAAGAATTTTATAGAAAAGTTGGCTGTTGTGAGGTTAGTCAACACAATCGATATTTGTCGTTCTTATGACCACAGTTTATTTTTCTTTTCAAAGCTAAGAAAAGGAATACTTTAATTGCGAGTACCTTTTATTTTAAATGCAAAAAATTACAATGTTTAGTTGACCGAGCGAAGTGAGGCCCTGTTTTAACTCGGTCATCCGTCATTTCGTCTGTTGGACAGTAAATATTGTTACGAATTGTGTAAATTCAACAGCTTGGAGAGGTTTTATTGCCAAATTTGGCGAACAGGCGATGTTTTTGGCGTCAAAGTTTGGCGGCATACTTCACGGCAGGCGTCACGTAATTTCTACCTTTTTCTAAAAAGTTCGGCAGTCTCTCGAGAGTTTCTTGTAGTCATGATCTAACACGCAGTTCGATTTTCTTCGAATTTGGCATGAATGTGCCTTAAAGTCATCAAAAGTGGTATATGGGTAATGATTTTTATTTTTTCAATTCGTTTCAAGATGGTGCCACTTTTAATGGTTCCTTTTCATGCAATGTTCAACTTTTTTGTCAACGATTCTAGACAAACGGAACTCCATTCATACCTCCAAAAATACCGATAATAGCAACTGACATTTAATTGTAGTTTTGTGAATACTGATAGAAGCAGGCATTTTGTAAATACTGA
>BGPR01037794.1:0-14980 GCA_013235015.1 Araneus ventricosus | reverse complement strand
TCCGTGTATATGTGAACACGATAACTCAGAAAAGGGACAAGCTTGATGGATGGAATTTGACATGTGGATTTTTCACTAGACTTGAAGATCTGTATGAAATTTTGAAGCAATTTCATTAAATCCTTGACTACCTGTCTATCCGTGTATATATGAACACGATAACTCAGAAAAGGGACAAGCTTGATGTATGAAATTTGGGAGGGGGAGTTTTCACCAGACTTGAAGATCTGTATGAAAATTTGAAGCAATTTCACTAAATCCTTGACTACCTATCTATCCGTGTATATGTGAATACGATAAATCAGAAACATAGCAAGCTATATAAATGAAAAGCGATATGTGGTCTTAAAACCAAAATTGCAGATCTGTATCAATTTCTAGAATTAATTGATCAAAGAAAAGACGTACAAAATTGAATGCTTGATTTTCTTCACTGTGCCTTGTTCATTCAAAGCGCACCATATAGTGTAAGTATACGAGAAACTCGGGAAGAAAATATTCCTGCTGGTTATTTATCACATTACGACATGCCGTCCTATATCGCTTTCAATGAGAAAAAATACGACGAGAAACGAGTTTTGTGGCATCTAAAGTGTTAAATGGTCCTTCTGAATGGCTATGCAATATTTATTACCTTGAATGTCGAAAAGTAAAAAAAATCACACTTCAATTTCAGATCTATATCAATGACCAACACAAGTTAATGTGGATTAAGATGTCGGTTAAATTTTGAATTTATTTCTTAAAAAATGGTTTTGAATTCACATTAAGAATTTCTTTTAATCAATTTATCTGAAAGTGTCACGATGACGAAATATGGAAAGCTTAAGTGATCGTTATACTAATAACATTAAAAAGTAATGATAATAAGAGACCGATTGAATTTCGTTAATTGGCCGTTAAAAGAGTCATTAAATAGTCGTAATAATGCAAGTCTGCTAGTGTGTAGCAACGGATTCGGAAACCCTCCGCGCTTTTGCGCATGCGCCGGGCGGAGTTTTTTTCATCAAAATAGGAGGGAAAGTGAAGAATGGAAGGGTGATGTTTGCATTTTACTGAGCGTGATCTAACAAAGAACTCCGGAAATGCGCTCATATGACTCATTGCCTGACGCCCCTTTCCGGTGTAAAATTGTCCAAAAGTGGTATCCTCGGAATCCGTTGCTGAACAGTATGTACTGCAAATTTGATAATGTTATTGCTAAGATATAAGGAATCTCTAACATTTTATTTCTCTCATGCATTGTTCTAGTGTTCAACATCCTGTTTGGAATCTTTGGCATAACAATTGACAATTGTTTTCTTTTATCTATTTGAAAAGCTAGTAGGAAACTGAGTTCGTCGGCATGATTATAGATAAGAGAAAACTTGTTAGCTTAATTTAGGAAATTCCAGCTCCAATCTTTATATCAATTGTCCAGCGAAATACAAACAAACCAAACCAATCAAAAGAAGCTTAAACAATCTTTCCTTGAGAATATTTAATCTTATCTTTAATAAGACTGTTTGTCCGACTGAAATAGAAAACTGGTAATTCTCTATAGAAGGCTGAAACATTTCGAGATGTAAACAAAATTATCCTTTCTTCTTTTAGATAGAAGAGAAATAAATTTAATGAAAAAAATTTAAATATACAATTTTTATTAGTTTTCTAAGAAGTAGAATATTTTTTAAACTGTTTTCTACTTTTTAGTTTTTAATTTATAATTCATTATTATAAATATTAAGGGAACTTAAAGTTAATTTTTTCTCGAATTCACTTCGAAGTTGCGCTACTCATATAGAAACAAAATTTAATTAAATAACTCGATTAATTGATAATTAAGTTAAGAAGATATTAAAATGTGTATTGTCAGTCAGAATACATAATTGGGCAAAATGTTAAAGCTCTAGCGCATCAGAAAGGTAAGGAAAAATTGATTAAAAAATCCCTTCTTCACAGACATGAAACAAGCCAGGCTCAATAAAAGAGTATAAAAAGTTAATTTTGGGGGAAATATTTATAATTAGATTGTTACTCAACTACAAATTACGTTGTTATTCAATTAAAATTGCGAAATAATATTCGTAGTACATTCTTTTGGTGCTATTAAGAAAAGTAGATTGGAATATAACCTACTCTATATAATCTAATTTTTAAGCTTATTGATGAATCGTTATTCATTGGTATGAGCTATCTGACTTTCATAACAGAGTTGAATGATTGCCGAATATTATTAGTAATGTCATGTGTATGTCCATTACTTTTTGTTAAATGAGTACAATTCAAAATTATATTTAACTAACACTTATAAGTTCATGAGTAGTTATATTATGAACTGCATTAAAAAAAACTCAGTTTCCTTGAAAATTTCCGCAGGTTTTTTTTTGAAATAGTAACGATTCAGCTACGTCGAATCCCTTCGTTGGAAAAGACATTGTGATAAATACATTAAATCAAAATGAATCAATATTATATTGCAGCTCATATTTTTAAATATGAAGTCTGGAAATTACATTTAAGTTAAATGATTCAGGACTATCTTGAAACATATCATTTGGGTAAAGTTAAATATTTTAAAATTAAATCAGATTAAAGAAAATAATATATAAAAGTAATCTTCGATGTATCTTTTTATATAGTCCGTCATTTTTCTTGTGATAGTTGAAAAGTGCTTAAAATTTGTAAATTTAAGTCATAAATATTGCTGTTGAGTTTTTACTTTAGAATAAAGGATTTTGGGGAAAATGACAAAGGAGGTGTTTATTCTACGTCCTACTACATATCATCACGGGCGATAAAAATATAAGAAAATTCGTTAAGTTTAATTATTGATATGACACGATCCGTAAGCTTTTAGGTGAGTAACAGTAACTTTCCATTGTTACTTGTACACATTATACATTTGACATCAGCAAGTTACAATTATCTACATTATATTTCTACCTAAATTCAAATATTGACAGATCAAATTTTATTTTCTTTGCGAAAAGCGAAGATTTCATTGCGGTTTTGTGAAATCCACAAGTCAGGGCAAAGCTAAGTCAGTAAATCTTTAAAGTTGGTGACTGAAATTCTAAAAAAATGCAAAGTATAATCAATCTCAATAAAATAGCAGTATTCAATGGAAATCGTCTAATTAAACATTAAAATAGAGCAGAAAAATCAACACCATTGACACAAGAGTATTTACAAGAGATTTCAAAGAGACTGAGATTAAAGGAACTCTAATGTCAAGCTGTTTTTTCAAAATGCCTCATAAATATAATTCACTTACGTCATATTATTCCAAAATTTCTAAATATTGAGAGCAACTAGAAAAATTAGCGTATTTGAAAATTGTCTTTACAATCCTATAAATCCGTATTTTTCTTTCAAAATTACGCTTTTAACATAAAAATGCATAATTTCTTCTAAAGAACACCTTTGAAATTCTGGAATAAAATTTGTATCTTGATTCTTTAAAAAATTCATAGACTGGATTCAGCTGGAAACCATACATACTGCACAGGAAAAAATATATCTAGCAACGGTTCCTTAAACCTTATACAATTACGAAATTGGATTGTAATCCAATAAATAAGAATCCAGTCATTTAACATTATTTTTGTCTGCAATAATATTTACAAACAACGTTTTAAATACCTGTAAAGTTCAATGCAAATTGTCTGGAAGCTATTTAAAAATTCAGATGATGCTTAAATCATCAATTCATGCTGTAAAGAACAATGCGCAAGAAATGTACGAGAAGGATTTGTATTCTTAAACAAATTTATTCGAGAGGATTGCAGTTGATCTTGCGAACTTTTGCAATGTAGAATTCTTGGTAATTACAATTAAGCTGAAATAATTAAAAATCCTTATAAAATTAAAAATTTTGGTGTCTCATAAATGTTCTTCAACAACCAAAACTGAGCATCTTACATCAGTTTTGCTGAATATGAATTGATCCTTCAATAATGTTCCCTAAGGAATATGTTATTTTTTGTTGAGTTACTTTAATAAACCGGAATTTCCATTCAGCCAAAAGTGCAATTTAATATATATTAAAAGTATGAAATTATGCAAATAAAGATAAGGAAAGCAGTGAAGATTGCACAATTATGTCCTAAAATGAGATTTCTCGTAAGTAAACAGAAAAAAAAAGAAATGCAGCGAGAAATGTTAAGAAGAATAATTCTTGGGAAATTACTTTAGAGATTTTCTGCAATTGCTTCCGCTTTCTTTTTCTGTTTGCTTGGATTTATTTTAATTTTAGATTAATTTTTTTATGCAAATGACTTTAACTCGCAAATCTAAGGCTTTCATCGGAAAGTTCAAACAAACGAGTTAGTCTATTTTCTGAACGCACAGAAAACTATTTAGTAAAATGTAAAATTGATTTGACGTAAACAGCGATCGACACGTGATTTATAATTCAATAAAAACGTAGTTTGTAAACTCTACTGACTGAAGTTATGAATTGTATTCTATTACGCGTTTTCATGGAAAATATGTTTTGGCTTTGTGATAATTAAATGATGAGTTCTCATTTTTCATACAAAAAATACATCACACAGAATCACGATGGCCTGGCTCGAAGCCATACAAGAACAAATGAATGGTCAGCCACCACGATAGACATCGGGCACTTTGGCCGTTACCATCGCTATACAGGCCATCCAACTCCCTCTGCGCTGAGCCCGTGACGTCACAGTAAGCGATATTGAACATTCGGAAGTTAGTAACAGGACGCCATTATCGTCTGTGCAGTCTGTTGCAAGGCTGGATCGTGAGCTTCTTAAACGGCTAGATTCGTATGAAATCTTCTTTTCAACTACATATAAAATGGTAAGTTTGATTTGTTTTAAATTATTTTTATTTATTTCATCCGTTCTATGACAAAAAATCTATAGTTACCTATTGTTTATGTTTTGGCATTTTTGTTTGCATGACAGTTACTCTTGTCCGTTATATTTCCTAACTCTTTCCTGGCATTTTCTATTGTTAAATTTCATTTTACTTTCTTTAATAATTTGCTTCGATATTCTGTCTCTGGATTTAACTTCTTGTATATCCAAAAAAAAACCTGAAGTAAATCTGATTTTTATTTTACTGAAGTAGGTATACTTTCAATTATGGAACAGTGTTCAATAATCAAATTGGAGATTAAAAGTTAATTTTTAAATAAATAATTCTTATTTCTTGTGATGTAACTCAAAAACATTTTAAAATACTCTTTTGATACCTATTGAGGATTTATTGTCAACTATGTGATGATTTGTTGTCAGTGATAAATTTGTAAAAATGTTTCAATGTGTCACTGTATCAAGAAGAAAAAATATTATTAATACTATGCTATCTTGTCTGTAGAAAACTTTAACAAATTATTCATTAAAATTATTTAAGTTACCAAATTGAAAATTTCACAAGAATTCAAACAAAATAATCATTTTATCGAAGCAATTAGCGATTTCTAGTGAATTTAAATTTTGTCATTGAAAGAATGGGAAGTAAAATTTTGATACATTTAAGTTTTGAAAGAGGAATTTTTTATAATTTTTTTTCTGAAAATAAAATAAATGAACCAAATTATCTACGAAAGAAATGATATTTTCATATAGAAACGAAGCAACTGTTTTGAATTGAATTTTTCATGTCTTGCAAAAAGCACTTACTGCTCATATAAAATTTTGTTATTGTAATGGTGTTAGTATTAATTTTTAAACATAAATAACATGGTGTTGAATATTATTTCTTTGATAAATATTTATCTTTCTTTTAAATTCTGTATTTAATACTTAATGTACTTTTTCATTAAGTGCTGATGTACCATTTCATACCTTTCAAGTAAAATATGTATTCTGTAATAATATATACTTGTTTTCATTTGTAAGGAATTTCACTTCATTTATTTAATATTTTTTTAGCCTGTGTCTTGTGCTGTTGCAAAAAACCTGCATCTTTCAAATTTTTGACTTTGTATCATGGACTACAAGAAAAGCAAGCTACTGTGGCTTCATAGCGTACTGTAAAAGAATATATTGCAGCAAGTTGAGCTGTGACTGCAGCTTTTTGCCTTCGAAAATTTTAAAAAGGCCCTTTGAAGCTGTTAGAAGACAACATGGGAAGTTTAACGAAGAATCTTGAGATGTACGTTATCACTTCATGCGTGAGAAAGTGACTACAAAAGAAATTGAACTGAATTATATTAAATCTCAAGAACAGCTGGCAGCTGAAGGACTATCAAAATATACTTTTGAAAAGTTTTGCGAACTGTCAGGTTTAAAAAAATAATCAAAAGTCACACCAACAGAATAGTTGGACATTTAATATTGTGTAAAAATATTATTATATTAGCCCCTGGAAATTCAAAAAATTGAACTTTTTATTAGATTAAAAAGGTAAGTCATTCCTTTTTAATATCTTCGCAATTTGAAGCTCGTGTGTACATTGGTAATCATATTTTAAAAAAAGTGGGAATTTTCCTCTTTTTAAAAACAACTAAAGTATGGCTTAAGAAGTTTTAGATAATGATTTATGTATAAAAGGATAGGTGTGATTTATATATGAAAAGAAAATTAGATGTAAAATACTATAGTTAATAAATTTCTAAAATCCCTTATCAATTATTCTGCAGTTAGCTAAAGCAATTATTTTTTTAAATTAATTAAACTTATTTTCTTGCAGATAATAAATATGTATGAAAGCGTTCATCTGATATAATGATATTTTGCCCTTAACCATATCACTATCTGCTTATAGTTCTATAAGACAAAATGGATTTTTTGTTTTGCTTTATCGAGATACTACAAATCATCTGCGTAAAAAAGTGGTGTATACCCACAATTGTAATTTTTGAAACAGATTATAGCTTTTAAGATTTTGTTTCAAACTGCAAATGTTTCTCAAATTAATTTAGAACTAGTAGATATTTCTAATCCATATAATCTTAAAACTTCTTACATAACAAGGTGACATTAGTTTAAAATAAAATTTTTATAAGCTTTTAACCTAATTTGTAATTTTAATGCAAGAGCCGACTGTTGCATGAATTACCTTACTTTCAATTTGTTTATAAGATTGTAAATTTTATAATAAATGACACAAATAAAATGTATTTTTACTCTGTATATCCAAAAATAAAATGTATTATGATTCTAATTGTGTATTTTCTTCTCTGTGTCTGCATACATTTTTTTAAAATTCAGTTTGCTTTGAATTCTATAAGTGTAAATTTAGATCCAAAATAATAGAATGAAATATTTTATAAAATCAGTATATATTAAAGGAAACTAATACTTTATGTCAACACAATAAACCTCCTTTATGAAGGCTAAATCATTTTTTTTTTCCTAAACAAAAGATTTGAGAAAAATTTAGTTATTTGTATATAGATAATACATTTTTCATAAGATGTCAAAATTTTCTCATCTCTACCATATTGTTTTCAAAAATCATTTAAAAAAAGATTTTGAAATGCTGTGAATATGTACATGAATTTCATGCTCAAAGAAAAATATTTGTCTTTACTACAGTATTTGTGACAACAGTGAAGTATGTGATGAAATTTTAAAATTAAAGGTAAATTAATTTTACATAATTTAGCTCGATATTAAAAAAGGTAGTGTGAAAAATTCATATTTTTTATGTTTAATTTCACTTGCTAATTTTAATTAGGTAATTTTTTAAATTTAAAATAAAATGACGAAAGGAAATAATGCATTTCTGCTTTATTTTTTCAGAAAAAAATATATTTGTATTTGCATTAACTATTGAGCAAAAGTATATTATTTTCACATAAATAATGTATTTTCTAAAAGTTGTCATAAAATTTTCTCATCCATACCATATTGTTTTTTAAGTCATTTTCAAAAAAAGTTCTGGAAATTATAATGACAAGTTACTGAAATTAGTTACCTTTATACTTAATATCTATATAATAATTAATTCTTTGTATAAATAGTTATATAACCATAAAAGGGATGTAAAACAATCAAAAAGATGTAAAAAATACTCTTATAAGAGCCAGGATCAAAGGGAAGTAGTTGCTTTCACTACATAGTAGAAAAAAAAGAAATTTGTAACAATAGTGAGGATAGCTGATGAAGCACATCTCTTTAATTCAGTTATTTGGAAGGTAGTTTGGTGCTCAACCAATATGTTTTTAAATAATTATGTAAAGAAAAAAATAATAATTTAGTAGAAGTTTTAGTTAAGAAGAAAAAATAAAGCTTAGCTGCAAAGAAAAGAAAGCTGAAAAAAGAAAAGGAAGGCTAGAAATTCCAAATTCTCTAAAAAGAGTAAGGATATTATAAATAATTTATTTCAATGTTAAAACTTATTATAACAGGTGAGATCAGTTTTAATTAAACTTTTAATATAATTTGCTATTTTAATGTTATGTCTGTTTGTGTGATTGTAAATTAAAAATAAGGTTTCAGAACAAAATAATGTATTTACTTAGTTTATCATGAAATAAAATATATTATGATTCTAGTTTTGTGTGTTTGAAATTCAGTTCAAATTAAATGTAAATTAATTAATTTGATTTAATAAAAAATTTGAACAATATCACTTAAATAAATTAATACTTCATATATTTGAAAGCTAGTATAATAAACGAATTGTTAATATATTAAAATGAATTGTTGACTATTAAATGTAAAAAATTTGATTGTTGAAATAAAATAGCAAATAAGGAAGGGTGAAAAATTCATATTATTTATGTTTAACTTTAGTTGATAAATTTCAATTAATTTTTGAATTTGAAATTAAAATGACAGGAATAAAATTTAAATAAAATCTATTTTGATTCTAACTGTTCGTGTTTCTTGTTCTGTGTTTTTGTATTTGAAATATCTTTATAATATTGCAATGCAATTTTATCAGTGTGTAAAAAACTCGTATAAGCTGAAGAAAAGATGCACAACAATCAATTATATGAAAATTAGATTCTCAATATGTTGTCGAAAATTAGTCACTTGAGATTTTACAGCCAAACAGCTTCTTTTATATTAGAAAAGGGTTTAAATGCAATTAAATACCATTTTAAATTCACTTTCTAATTTCGTGTAAGGAAAATATGACATAATAGGAAATGAAATAATCGCCTTTTCGAAAGTGAATTAAAAAAAACACATTTATTAACATCGCGATACGGCCGACAGCCGAATCCAGTTCGCAGCGATCGACGATCGCCCACAGTGACGTCACGAACAAGCTATGGGGCCTGGGGTTTACGATGGTCACGCTTTGGTCCCCACATAATAGCCCCCATTACGAGCGGCTCATGTGACGACCCCCGCTTTACCGGGATACGACCCGTCATCGGAGACGGGTCCTAAAAGCCACACCACCATTATTGTACCCAACAGGGAAGCGAGACCCCGCTTACTTATCCGGAGGCTTCTCATCCCCAAACTTGTGGTGCCGCCAGTGTGAAAAATAAAAATATATAGGGTGGTTCAGAACTCCACTGACAAACTTCTAGAAGTGATCGTACACGTGAAGACAAAAAAATTTTGCAATAGAACATGGAGACGCAAACACAAATGTCGACCGTTACAAGGAGCTCATTGCCAGTGAATTAAGTTAAAGAAAAGGATATACCAGTTGAACTATACAACTCAGGTTTATTTGAATGTAAATTCACCTTAGTACAACAACCCAGCTGCATGATTAACAACATGCGAAGTGTGTATTGCTTTGAACGGCAATTCCTTTAAATACTTAAAATTATTCCAAAAGCTTGTTCTTGATAAGACGTTCTACTTGACTTTATGTCTGTCAGGTTGCGTAAGATTTGTAATATTATTTATGCAACTGTGATGTTGTGAAATTTGTATTCTATTAAATCTGTGTCGTACTCTTTATCTGCTTCTGAATTCACTGGTAAAGGGCCGTTATTAAAGGGCCAAAGATTACCCTTTGTGTTTGCAGCCCCATTTTCTGCTGCAAAAGTTTTTTAGTCTTATGTTTGACGTGTACGATCACCCTTTGAAGTTTTTTGGTGAAGTTACGGACCATCCTTTATAAATCTTTTAGAACATATACTGATAATTATTCCTTTAACAACATTTCTACTTGCTCTGGTATTCTTTGTAACAACAATATTTCTAAAGTGCATTAATTTTTTAATTGCGAATATTTTTGTAATATAAAATAAAAAGCAAATTTTATAAAACTTTTAAATCTATTTTATAATGATTTTCATTTCAGGAAATAGACTTCTAAGATTCTTTGTTCGTTTTAAATTTCCTTTTTCGATTAATTTTAATATTAAAAAATAATTATAAATCTAACTTTAAAACGTTTAAGTCGAACTGTTTCAAAGCTTTGAGCGATATTTGATATATGCGTGAACAAAATTTTATATTATGAGGAATGTATTTTTAAGAATAACTATTTGATGAAGTTTCTCGCTTCTTTAATTAACAAGCTATTGCCAATTTTTACATTTTAAAAAGGCCCACCAATAGCTTAGTGGGTTAAGGCATCGCATGGCTGAAGAATATTAACCAGAGCAGAAGGTTGTTCATTTGATTTTCAGGATGTGGTATAAAACAGCATTATTGAAAAATGAGGTGCAATTTAGCAACAAATTGCTCATTGTGATCGGGCTGGCTGGTGCAAGTTTCCCTCAGAACGAAACTCAAAGGTGGGCCAGTTTTTCCTGAAACTACTCCAGGAAGTCAACTTATCTCCATATATAGGAACTATCTCATACTTTTGTCTTGGGTGCTACCTAGGTGTTCTGGATCGTTTTGACCAACAGAAGTTGTCACACTTCCCCGTTATCAAGAGTCTTTGACTCTTGAGTAGTTACACTAGACCAAGTAGGATTAGCCGCAACTTTAAAAGTTTTAAAATTTCTATTTGCATCGTGTAAGAGATTTTCTGTAATGCACCGTGTAAAAGAAATTTGGTAGTGTATCTTGTGAAAAATAGGGAGAAAAACTTCAGTTTGGCAGTTACAGAAATTTTAGGAAATTACTAGTCATTTTTAAATGATAGTACAATTTTAGTTAAAGCCGCGAGACATTGGATAACTTCTGGATTTTAAGGATAAGTATTTCTTGTACCGCGAAAATTATATTTAGATTGCATATTATGTTGAAAGAAGCTTTCTGTGCAAGCCCACTTCAATAGAAAAAATACTATTCATACCTTCTTCCGACTTTTCTTCACTATCATTAATGCTGTATAGACTTGGATTTTTCTAGAGACACTTCCTTCTAAAAGCATAGCACCATCAAAAACGCATTAAAAGCCCCAGGCACTTTCGTAAAATTTTAGTCTCGTCTTTTTTACACGTCTTTTTGAATTATATGAGACTTTCTCCAGAATAAAATTCGAAACTGCTCGTTTCGTATCTATTCGTGACGGGACAAACACACCATGTATATGATATGTATGGACATTTAAAAATGATTATTTTGGAAATAAGTTATGAAATTCTAATATATATTTTTATTTTTTGGAAATATTTTTAGGATTTTGAAAAAATTCTTTTAATGCATCGACGATATGTGGCAGATAAGTGCCTCTCATTAGCTTAAGTTAGTTAGTTTATTAATATAAACCAACTAAATGTGCTAGAATAGAGACAAAAATGATGACTGAATGTGGATTTAATCAGATATTTTTTGCTTGATTTCAAAATTTCTGCTGTTCAAAATTACGAGGTCTATCCCAAATTAGACCACGTATTGCTGCAAAACGAGACGTTAATATGACTAAACTAAACTGAAAAATCTGTGCATTATCTTGTTATTATATTTAAAATTTAATTTTCAGGAAGTACTTGTATGCAAGAGTACTTAATTATCTTTAAAATTTCCAGGTTTTTTTTAATTTAAGTTGGCTATTAAATAACTGAGTAAATTCAAAACCTAAAATGAACGCGCATACCTACTTAAGTGTATAACAGGAATCCTTAATATGTGAAATTTCGACAATATCCTGAAAAACTTGAACGAGTGGATCAATTAAAAAACATACAAATTGGAAAAAAAACGCATTTGAGGAAAAAGCAACTTTCAATATACTTTTACGTCTAATTTTAAAGCTTACTCTACTAAACCTATTAAATATTAAGTTTATTTTACAACAAGTTTTAATTATATGTAAGCATAAATTTTAGTGGTAAAAAATTAAAATGAAAATTTAAATTTTTTGGTTAATTTTTGCTAATTTCAAAATCCAACATTTTCTTAAGCTTTTGTAACACGTACTATACAATTTGAATTTTTAAAAAAATGATAAAAAAATTGAGAACATCAGCTGAATTTCTTGCTTATATGCAACTGTTTTAAAAATATAAAAAGCTATTAAATAACACCGTGTATAAAAGAAAACCTAAAATTTCTTCGATGAATTTTGGATAACTAATGTTTTGCAAACTTAGATGCAGAAATATAGGAGTTAATGAAAAAGTTTGAAACTTCCCGCGACGAAATTCTGAATTAAAAGAAAAATGTTTTAATTCATGGAAGGCTAGAAGTTATTCTGAAAACGAGGAATATTTTGCAATGGTGAGATTATACTACTGAAATATTTTGAAAAATTAATGCCAGATTTTACGCAGCGTAAATATTTCCTGAAGAACCTACAAAAAAATTACCTCTTTAAAAACAGATTTTAAAAAACCTATCTGCACGTGGGACAAGCGGAAAAGGATTTGTGCTGTGCAAATTACTATTTTATTGTTTTTTTGCCGTAGATAATGAAAACAGAGAATGATATTTTTTAACTACTGAGACATGCCAAAGAAGAACCAGCGGGAATGTTCTCCCTTCGGCTTTCTTGTATATGGGTTAAATACAGCGCGATTTCCGTTAAGTTTCGTTTAGTTATATTAACGTCCCGTTTTGTAGTAACACGAGGGCTATTTTGTGACCGACCTCGTCATTTTGAATCGTGGTCAGATGACGAGGACGTCACTTGAGCTGGCACCCCTTCTCCATTTTTCCGCATCACAACAGTGGGAGGACGTCTGGTCGCCTACATTTGATTTAACGTGCAATAGGCCCAATGCACGACGGATCTTCAGTGGAATCGGGTTTATAACCTGGAACCCTCCGGTTCCGAAGCCAAGACTTTATCATTAGCACACCGCGACCTTTCATAGCACAATGAAGAGAATTAAGTATGCATTTGGACCTCTTCACTTTGGTTCGTTGGGTTAAAACTTTGAAACAAATTTACAGGTGCGGTGTCAAGTTTATATGCCAAATTTTATTCATCTAGTTTGCCGCATTACTGAGTTATGGCATTCACAAACCTACGAAAAAACAGACTGACAGGATGGACCCTTTGAAGGATTTGCTACACTTCTACATAGTATGTATAATAGAATTGTCCAGAGATGTCTGTAACGCTGGGCGGAGCTTAAAATAACCCCGCCTCTTTTGTCTGCGTCATTATTGAACGAGATAATCGGATGATTTCATAAGAATATTACCTCAGCTTTCAACAATGAAAGAGAAACACGCAATTAAATATCTGTTTAAACAATGAAAATGGATTGAATTGCGCTTCAACAATGAAAAGTATTGTTGCAAATTATGCCAAAAAATATTTTTAAAATTTATTAAAATTAAAGAAAAAATTGTAAAGCAACTCAATTGATATCCTTAAAAAGGTAATTTTTTGTACTTTTTTTCATTTATTTCTTATGAACTCTGCCATTGTGCATGGGATTTTTTATTACATCTTTCGTGACTAAATCTGTTAAAATCTGTTCTGAGACATGGTTTACAGGCTAAAAGCCCGTCTTAGACGGGTACAAATCTTCTATTTATGGTAATAAAGCAATATGTCAATTTTCATCCCTTTAGATTGATATTCTTTTGAGTGATCCTATTCAATCGGACTGGTAGATAGGCAGCCTTCCCAATGATGGATTTCATGCAAAATTTGGTGAAAAGGTCACTTACAAAATTTCATTTTTCTAGGTCATTGCGTTTCTGAGCTATCGTGTTCAGAGACAGATCGTAAGGCAGACATTCCAGAAATGGATTTTCAGATCATCAAAATCTCGAGGTCGAAATTCTTAACTATTTCAAAACTTTCTCCTAGTGTGCCTTGTATACGATAAAATAAAAAGGGAATAAGCGGAGGAAAAACCTATTGTTTTAAAAACCAGTGGGAGTGGCCTCCAATAAACTTTCTCGTATACTGCTCAAAAATTTTCATTTTCCCTCCCTTTGCGTGGATAAAAAAAATCGAACCTACTGTAATCCAGAATGAAAAGAATATCAGAAGGTTTTTCATTGCAGGTTATAGTGATCGTAAAATATTTAAGTGAAGAATCATATTAAAAGAGATGCCTATGTATTAAAACTTAGCAATATTTATTTTACATCCCACTCCAGCATGATCCGCTGTTATACGAGCGAGCGAAAACAAAACAGGAGATAAAACATATCTATCACAAACTCCGTCTCAAGGACAAAGTGACGTAATCCTCCCGCTTGGTACCAGAGATTGCTAAGTACGCATGCGCATGGAGATCAGTTTTGAAACGAACGCTTAACAAGTATGCGATTATACAGATCGACAGACAGTCAACCCTTTGACGGATTTGGCCCAAAATTTGATACGGACCTACATTTATGACGATAAAACTGTGTACCAAATTTTATGCATCTAGCTATTCAAGTTTTTGAGTTATAGTGTTCGCATGACATACAGACAGACTTACCGTCGACGGATTTTGTCCAAAATTTGATAGAAACCTACAAATTATGTTTAAAGACCACATACCAAATTTAATCCCCGTAGCTCTAATAGTTTTCGAGTTATCGTGTTCACAGACAGACACACAGACATAATTCCAAAATTGTGTTTTTCGGACTGAGGGAGGTCTAAAACGTGGAGATCCGTCAAAATCTCGAGTTCGAATTTTTGGACGATTACAATACTTTCTCTTTGTATACAAGAAAGTAAAAACTACTTTGCTTCTCGTCGCCAACTTAAATCTAATTCGTGATAAAAATTTAGATTCTGAATTTTTTTG